>QJOB01000025.1:297870-446458 GCA_004155035.1 Monosporascus sp. 5C6A
CCCCGGGGGCGGGGGACCACGGGGCCCGCCCCCCCCCCCCCCCCCGGGGCCGCCGCCGCCCGGGGTCAGCAGCATGACGTAGGTCGTCCCGGCCCGGAACGCGGCGCCAGTGTCGCGACGGCCGAGCAGAGGAGCAGGAGCCGGAGCTTGGTGGACCGGCTACCTGAGCCGAATTTCTCGATGCGGTGTTGCCGTTGCCGTCGTCGTTGCTGTTGCCGACGCTGGTTTCCATATTCCTGTTGGAGTTGGAGTTGGTTTTTGGTGTTGATGTTGGCGATGGCGGTGATCTTGATGACATTGATGACAGGACGGCGAGCTCTTCGACGACGAAGGAGGATGAGACAGAACCCGTGTCTCCTCTTCGTCGCTGCCCGTCCTCTCTTTGTCGTCGACGTCGACCCCGGTTCCGACAGCATTGCTTTGAGGACGCGCGATGCGGAACGCGAGCGCCGAGCCGAGGACCACGAGGATCGGCACAGAAGCCAGCGCCGCCAGGCTGGTAGCGCCGAAGAGCTCGAGGGCGACGGCGGCGGTCCTCCTTCTCCGGACGCCGCCGTCTGCCTCGTCGATCCCGGGCTCCGTCTTCGCCGGGGTGGCCAGGAGGGCGCGCCCGGCGATGAGCGCGACGAGGGGCGAGCACGACGCCGGCCAGGAGGAGCGCGAAACACGCCCCCGCGGCCGGGCGCCAGGCGAGGCGCGGGTGGTAGGTGCGGGCGACGCGCTGCGCGAGCAGCAGGTTGACGACGAAGACGAGGACGGTGCCGAGCTGGGTCGAGACAGCGGCGGCGGACGCGGCGGGGTGCGAAGCGCAGGCCACGCGGACCGTGAGGGCGGCGCAGAGGGCGCACATCATGCCCGAGAAGGCGAACTTGAGGCCGATCTTCTTGTTGGCCCGCAGGACCGCCAGGTGCGCGGCGGCCGAGAGCAGGAACAGGACCAGAAGCCGGCCGCACACGGGGTCGTCGACCTCCAGCGTCGGCATCCCTCCTAATACGACGGCCATGGTGGAGGAAGAGGAGTAGTGGTACACCTAGAGGCGTGGTGGTGGACTCGTTGTCGTTAGCCGAGCAGGTGATTGCCTGACATGCATCAATGGGGGATTATGCCTCTCGACATCGTCTATGCTAGCGGTTGACTGATACCGACCTATGTGAGCACTTTGGGCGAGTAGTTAAGAAGGGGTGATTGCATCCCAATTGTCCAACATCCCTCTTCGGCTTTCCCTGAGTGTCCGGGCGTAACTATACACATCCGGGGCCACTTCAGTTATGTTAACCCTACGGGGTAGCGGGAGTACCATCACCGGGTAGAACGCAGCAACTGCGGTACACGTACGGATGGTAGCTGATGGGCACATAACACATCAAGGCAAGGTGAACAGACGGCTTATAGGCCTGGTCAGGGTTGACCGAATCCCAAGGCATAAGGGCCATCGTAAAGGACAGCCCGAGGACGAAGTTCGCGGCCTTGTATTGCGCGGTTATAATTATCTATCTGCTTCGTATCGTTCGAAGCCGGCACCGATGAGCCCTAGCCGTCAAGTAACTTCGAGTTGGCATGATATCAGACTCTGTTGTCCGGTGCATGGAGTTATAATATTCGCTCTGATTGGCGATACCTAGCGGGCAGGCGGTGTTTCCCAAGGAGTGACCCGGCTCTCCGACCAATAAGAGTCTGGCACATGCCGGATATCACGATACCAGCGACGGGTGCTACCAAAGCTTACGCAGCATACACGCTTTTGTGCTCACCTGTGCCCATGGTAGCGATGACTGATAGAGCATGACCGGACCTAGCATCAAGTTTCATCCGAGGAGGTCGTCGCGCGAGCCTTTCACAGGTAGGTACCTACTAATCAGTTATAATGGAAGCTAGATCGCCTTCGAAGCCAGCTGTGTGTCTGCACTGGAAGGACAAGGGAAACCGTTAGACCATTTAGTTATGGCTGTAAGATGACGGGGGCCCGTTCATAGGGAGTCCGATGCTATCCCTAACACGGGCTGACTGTCAGGGATGTCGGTAGACGGAGAGGCAATAGGGCTTCCAAAGCAGCTCTCCTAGACCCGGAGAGTCAAGCTGAAATCTCTCGGAAAATCGCAAACTTCCACCGATCAGGTGGACAAGAGAGAGGCTGTGGTAACAATTCCCCCAGTGAACTGATCTACGCAGCTTCTCAAAGGCGACAAACCGCCTTGGTAGAACACACCGTGCTAGTAGTGAGTTCCATGTCGGTAATATCGGATTTCACATCCGCCTGGAGCGGAACTCCGAAGGACCTGAAGGTCAGCCCCGGATAAAAGACATCGGCAAGAATGACGTAGGGGCTTGATTAGGTCGAAATAGTCAGAGCAAAGCCAGGGCACTCCAATCGATTCGGGCAGCGATGCGGCCGCCACGGATAATATTGTGCGGCCCGTGGAGGCCGCCATGGGTAACGACGCGTGCGAAACTGGTTGCAGTTTATCTGTTAGAGTGCCTCAAATCCATGATCACCCGGCAGCTCTATAAGAGATCTCGGCACGTGATAATAACACGGCGATGCGAGCCAAGTAAAAAGCAGCATCAAGACTAGACCAAATTGGTCTTAGCTCTGTGAAAAGATACCAGGGTAGGGGTAGCTGAGCCCAGAGGGAAAAACGCTGCAGCTACATACGTAACTGCCTTACCTGAGCCTCCTATCATCGCCAACATCACCACCACACCATATAATAATACCACTACGACCGGACCTCGACAGCCTCGTTTAAACGTCTGCCTAAAGCTATAATCCGCGCAACCCTCGCCATCCTTAAAAGCCGGGCTCCAAAGTCAAATGACAATCGCCCTCGAAGCTTCCAACCCTTTGCGATTGATATCAATCAAGCGGACTTTCCGATAAATTCAAGATGGACTTCTCCGACTCCTTGTACGTCTTCGCAATCCCCGCGATGGCAGCGATAAGGGCCAACTGCTGACAGAGCGCCTCGCGCAGCCGACTCGTCAACCTCGCCGTGGGCGTGATCATGATTTTGGGCGGTATATCGCAATTCTTCAACTTCGGATTGTAGGTGACGCCAACGATAACCCCGGTTCCCCCTCGTCCCCATTTCCCCCCTTTTCTTTAGAAGAGCTAAGGCAGGCGCATAAGAAAAGGGGAGAAGAAAGAAAAAAAAGGAGAGAGAAGAGGCAATTTGGCTAACCGAAAAAACCAACCCCCTCACGAAAACAGCCAGTCCCTCATCATCGGCATCTACGTGATAATCTTCGGGCTCTGCGTGGCGCTTCTCGAGTTCCAGATCCCCGCGCAGGTGTCGCGGTACGCGTCGTTCCTGTTCTCGTTCGCGGGCCGCGGCATCTTCTACATCTTCGTCGGCTCCATCCTGCTCAACAACGGCGTCCTGCGCATCCTCGCCGGCAGCGTCGTCGGCCTCGTCGGCGTCGCCTACGTCGTCCTCGAGTTCGTCCCCTCCATCGAGCCCCCCGCCAACATGCGCGAGGCCGACCAGGGCTGGGGCGCCGAGCAGGTCTGAGGGCCCTAGGGGGCTAGGCGCGCTGGTGGGCCTGGGAAAAGGAAGGGGTGAAGAAAGGAAAGGGGGGAAGGGGAAGGGAATGCGGTGTTGCGGGCGGCGGAATGGTAGATAAAGGGGGGAAACTCGAAGCGAAGGTGCGGGGTTTGTTTAGCGATCTGCTGGGCCAGCAGCAGGGACGGAGGTCCGACGGTGGTACTCGGGAGGTCTAACGCGGGAGCCGGTAGGAAGTTGGAAGGACGGAGCCCTTCCCGTAGCCGAGCAATTCACGAGGGATGTGGGAGTTACGAAGGTTAAAGACATTTACATGTAAAGGAGCCCAGTAAGAAGGGAGAGAACGAGATAATGTTCCATATTATGTAAAAGTTTATTCGTGCCGTGAGATCACCACCAGATGGGAGACGCTTGTTTTGATCGAGTCTAGCCTACCCCGACCACTTAATGAAGCACAATAGGTCCTCGCATCGGCTCTGACCAGATATTTTATGCTGGGCTGTTCCTTGTGGTCATTGACTATTTCCAAGTCGAGCCTGCATTTGTTTCTACCGGTCCACTCCCAGTCTACTTGAATCTAGCAGGACGTTCACGAGGTCAGGTGCCACCATGCTACGCTCGGCCTATATGGCTGGGGTTACCCAAAAAAAAATCCCAGAATAAGAGAGAGATTACGTAGGTCCGAACAAGCGGCTGTGGAGAATTGTGAAAAGTGTCACTTCGGCGGGACAACTGTGGATTATTGACAAAGTATCTTCCGGGTTTCCGTTATCATGGGTCTCCCCCTTTAAATGGGCCCATGGGACACCGGCCCAAGAATACAATCCATTCCCCTTCGTATATGTCATCCGAGACCACTCGCCGCCCTTGGGAGCTTCCTTAGCGCCAATTCTTGGGACTCCGGACCCCATGTACCCTTTTCCCATCAAGGCCTCCTTAAATGCCAGCTACGCCGTATATCCTATGCGAATAGTGAGGAGAGCATCATCTGTGACGTGTCAATTTCGCCTCGTTCAATCCCCTTTATTTCGTCACAAGTCAAGGCTCTTATTCCCTTTAATCCTGTATCCCCAACACCGCCACCGAGGGCTTTTCGCGGCGCGATATCGCCGTAGACACACGTGGGAAGCAAAAGCATTGTAAACCGAACCTATTTCATTCTCCGAGAGCGGCTAACTCTCGTTCCTTAGCTGCGAGCAGCTCGCGCATCCGGGCAGCTTCTTGCTCAAGGGCCGCTCGTCTTTCCGCTTTTGACGTTTCAGCACCAACCGCTATCTCTCGACTTAACATGCTAGGTAGCGTGTTGGGTGCATCCGAATGCATTTCAAAACCAGGTACCACAGCGGCGAAGCTAGGGGATCTTCTCCAGTAGGCCGCCTCGAACGAATCATCCGCTGCGCAGGCCTTCGGACTCGAGCCAGCCGTCGGGTTAAGTATTGATCTTATTGAGGACAGCCGTTTAGTGTTGTCGTGACTGGATTCATCTGCGGCGGATTCTTGATCGGTCGCCGAGAACGACCTTTTCCTCGACGTCATTGGTGTCAGGAACGATGCAGGGGATATGGATGATTGTCTATCGCTCATCACGGAAATCGATGTCAGAGGGGCTAACCGGTTGTCATCCGTCAGCGAATCTCGGAGATCCAGTGCCTGGGGGAGGTGGGCTGTATGATAAGCCGTCAGGTCCGTTGATGGCAACGACTTCGCTCCCTGATTAGAGCATATGGGTTCCGGAAGAAGCGTCGAAAGGGGTTTAGGGTGCCTTCGTGAGCCCAAATTGACTGATCCATCCTCGTTGACGCTGCCCCGCTCCATCTCGGACTCCCCGTATTGAGTTTGTTGTTCCCCCGAGTCGATCATCATTGCATCCTCTGTTTCAGATTCTTGGTTTGCTGGGATAACGCGCTTCCTGCGCTTGATGACAGATTTCTTCATGGTAACCGGACGGTGAACCCCATGCAGCTTGTAGTAAAGTCCTGGAAGCGTCATTAGCGATAGAGAAAAGGCAGGGTCTTCATAAATTTCGTACCACACGCATTGCAAATGGTATGTCCAGCCTCATCGCGGCGCCATAATGGAGTGATCGTAGTCCCGCAGTTTTGACAGGCTATCACTACCGTAGTACTCTGATTATGCATTTCGCCGTTCCCTTGATTTTGCAGGGCGTTGGCATCGATGGGGGTCGGTACATCCCCAGCAGCACCCTCCTTTGCTTTCTTCGATGAGGTACCGTGATTTTGGAGCTGGGCGCTCTTGGCGACTCGGTTGTTGTATGCGGGACAGCCACTGCATCCTTCCGCTCCGCCCGTTCCGTTACATTGTCCTCCACCAGGGCATGATCCCGTCAGCATATGATCAGCAGCAACATAAGTGGCGCCTGGAACGTTCATCGGAACAGGTTGAGAGCACGACCTAGGAGATGTCGTTTCGAGTGTTTCTCTTAACGCAGCAGAGACTACTGATGGTGGCCGTTTCAAATTAGTCGGCCGCGATGAATTCCGCGCCTTCAGGTATAATCCACAGGCATTGCAAATAGTAGAGCCCTGTGGCGACCGTCTCCAAAGCGGAGTCCGGGTGGTGCCACAGTTGCTATGTACTCGATTAGCAGCCTGCGAACACAGAACGGCGAGGCTACATACCTGCAAACTTGGCCGGTCTGCGTAAGCTTCGCAGGTCCTGAGGGCTCTTGTGATACGGAATCCAACGGAGATGGACTATGAGATGCGACTCTATCGGATCCGTGTACCGACGGACTAGGGGCGTCTGATGATCCGCTGGGACTCAGGGCAGCAGGACTTCTTGACCCAACTGATGAAGGATATCGAACTGCCACGGCTGCTGGGGGTTCGGTAAGCTCTTTTGGGGCAATAGGCCTTGATGGAAGCGCTGTCCGTGCCGACGCCGCCTCCCCCTTCGAAGGTTTCGTTTGCGGATGATGAGGGCCCTCCATCATTGCCACCGTCCGCCAGCCTTCCCCCGAGGACTTTGCTATGGCGTTATGCCAGCGGCTAAGAGGGGCGAAAAGGTCAACCTCCTGCGATGGCTCTAGCAGACCACAAGTCTCGGTTTGGTATGTCGCAGTAGGAAAGGCAAATGGCGAAATTCCAGTTGTTCGTGGGTATAGAAGATTTAACGCCGCTAAAGCCAGGTAGATGCTGATACATCCGGTCCAGATGGCCGTCCAACTGGTTAGAAGCAAAGCCGGCTACCAGTAAGCCCCTAGAATATGCATGTAGGTGACGGTTATCGATCAGTCGCCGATCATTAGCAAGCGTCAACGGCGGCTGGTAGTGGTATACCAGTGGGTAGCCTGAGATACAACAAGGCGAGAATCTGCCACAACCCTCAAGGGAAGGTCGAGTTAGTATGGGGTGGTAGATGGGACGTGGGTGCTGAGGAAAGGCTAGACGGGTAGGCTAGAATCGGCTAGCAGCAATAAGTCATGGGATCTGGTATGGCGAATGCTCGTCTGGGGGTGCTTCCTCGGACGGCCGAAGATCCGATTCGACTACTGGTTGATCGTGGGGTAGACTTGAATGTACAGTACACGCAGGTGGAATGCTAGGGCTGAGCAGCCACCCAAAAGGACAGAGGGGGCACGTAGGTATGACCGACGCAAAAGCCTTGGCCGCTCTCGGTCCAGACTGGGAGAGCGAGCTTGGCTAATGCTTATTGTATGTACGTGTTCACGCCTTGAAGGTAGGGAATGAATCTCTCTGCATGCATTACCCTCTACGCGGTGAAGGGTGTTATGGGGATGTCAGCTCCACCACTTCGAGGCACACTCGTTCGATATGAAGTGACGGTGGGACAGTTGCACTAGAAGGCGAGATAGGTGAGACTATCAGATCAGAAGCCGAGAGGCCGTAAAGCCGGAGATCAGAGGCAAAACCGATAAGTCGGACGTAAGACAAACAGGGCTTATTACCTATCTTACCACATACGTAAGTCAACGTTTGTAGTATCCACGGGGCAGAAGGCCAGAAGGTAATAGAACTCGGAATAATGCTGAGAGGACATCAACAGCCATAACAGCAGCTAGATGGAAGGGTCTAGTCACGGTTTCGCTTGAGGGCCGCTTCGGTGGGCAGGTATCCTTCCCCTAGGGAGCCTGGTTTTGGCGTGGCTGGCCCTAAAACTAGACCCCGGCGTTGGCAAGTCGGTTAAAGAGACTCTGATTATTATTTAACGGCGGGTGATTGGCTACTAGTCCAGCTTACAGAAGATGGGTTCAACGTGCTAATAGCATTTTATGACAGCGCGGACCCCGTTATGACCGCCTTGCATACATATATGTACCTATTGACGTACATATACGCTTATTAGACGCACGTAGGTAGCTGGGTAGGTAGCTGGGCAGGCAGCGACAAACTTTTACAAGTACGCCTCAATCTTCACTGTGCCTGTATCCTGAACCAACTATTGGCAAGAAATGTCATTTCGGTACATAGATTGATATGGCCACATGTCACAGGCATCCGGGCGGCATCATTCATTGCCTGTTCCCCCGTCTCAAGGGGGTCCCCTTTCCCACCTTACCTAAGATGCTGTACAGAGTACGGAGTCATAGGTATCTATAGGTAAGCTCCTCCGAATGTAGGATCCCCACCAGGGTTGTCTCTCAGCAAATTATATATCGGGCTATGCCATAGAGACCTGGCAAAGACGGCAGGTCATCTATAAGCCGAAAGTAATGGATTGCCCGGTTGATTGTGCATCGTCCAGCAACCTCGCATACTTCTTAACCGCCAGGGGAAAGTACAGCGTATGATCTATTAGCGAAGGGGTTGAGAACCTTTTGAAGACTTGGGACTGACCAGCGGTACCCCCTGGCCGGTTCGGCGATCCGGCTTCATCTTTTCTGCAGGCGGCATGTACCTACCCTCGTAAGGGGGATCCTACGAAGTGACATTACATTAAGTAGTGCGCCAAGCGTTTTTATCTACCCATCATCTTGCATTCGCGTGCCTGGCTGACCCCGGGCGAAGAGTCCATCGCCCCTCCGAGATAAGATCACTGAAGCCAATCACATCCAAGGGCACCTGGTTCAACAGACTGTCCCTTCCGCCTTACAGCCTTACTTAACAGTCAGCCACAAGGCAGCATAACCCCATAAACTATACAATTGTAGTAAAAGAAAAGCACAAGACTGGGTCTGACTATAACCAGCACCTATTTACATCGAAAAAAACTCGACTATCCAACGAGCTCGGAGAGGTCTTTGTCTCGTGTCGTTTCCCGGTTGTCTCGAGTCGGTGAAAACGCATGACAATCACGTCAGCGATGATTGGTCGCCCGGGATGTATTGAGTAATCTCTGCATGCGTTGGCGTTCCGAAGTAACATTCAAGAGGCGGCTAGTCCTGCTGGGGTCTAGCAGAAAGTTACTTCTTTTATGGGGACACTCACAGCTGGGTACCTCAGTCAGTTGGCTTAACATGGCAATAAAGACTTTTACCTAGGTACCTAGGTAGGTACTTGGTAGTCATTGGCCAATCCCGGACGTCGACTTATGTAAGGACTCGCACACATACTATCGAGGTCAAGTTTTGATGCAACTTCAACCACACAACAGCACCCATTGCATCTATCGTCAAGCCGTCTGCTTGTATCAATCTCCGATGAGAATATAGCAGGATAAAACGTCATATACTCTGGGTGCGAACGAAGACGCTTGCAATTGGCATTAAATCCCCCTTATAACCGACTCCCTTCCAGCAAACGCAACATTAGTACCCTTCTTGAAAGCTACCGAAACCACACCCTCGGTATTAGAATCCAAATAAATTACCTGCGCCCGGACTGCGACGTGTTTGGTCAACTTTGGGACTTGAAAAAAGATATTGGGCATCTCCTCTTTTGCAATTACTCAAGCGTCAGGATCGCTCAACTCCAAGACACCCTCGACAGGCTCCAGTTTCATTTCCAACGCTTTCTTCTTCAGAAGGTCTCGTGCCCAACAGACAGTGGCCATGACCGCCAGCGCGTTCCACTGGTGCTGGTTCTTTTCCGCGAAATTCAGTTCACAACTCGTGTGCTCGGCGGCCATCCTATCGCCCGCGTTCAGCGTGACGATCGTGATGATATGTTTGTAGATGAAAAAGCCGAAGAGGACGGGTGCTTCCGGTTTCTTGGTGGCATTATCATCCTCGTTCGCCTCCTCATTTTCGCCATCGTTCTCTCTACTGTTGTCTTCGAAACCTGGCAACTCGGCCAAGGCCTGGGACCAATCTTCAGCCATCGTAGTCATGTTCGTGAGGACAGTTTCGGCGAAGTCATCTTTGCACCAGGTTAGGTCGAAAATCTCAATATTGGAGGGCAATTGTTCTGTGCTGTATGCGGCGAGCGTCCCATCCGCTACGGCCCAGTTCATAGCATCTTCAAGGGCCTTTGTAAGATGCCTCACAATGTCCTCGATCACGACGTTCTCGTCGGCCTGCCGCTTATGAGGTGGCTTGGTATAATTACGCTTGACTTCCATTTGCTTCTCACGTAGATCGCTGATACGTCCGTGAACTTCTATTAGTCTGCGAAGAGCTAACACGCCTATACATTGTAAGTGACAGGTCATAGCTAGGGCGAGTTGGGCGGACGCACCTCGATATTCGAGCCTCTCGATATGCGAGTAAATTCTTGGTCGCACGGCCGTGGTCTTCGTCCTGGTGTAGAACAAGCCTTCCGGCAGGGGAATTCCCTTGAGGGACAACCTCCAAGTCGACGGCATTAGACTATATTCGTTGCGGTCCTTGAGCACCATGTTGAGAGAAACTTGATCCGCATGCCAGTAACCATTTGGGTCGTAATCTTCTTCGGTCTCCTCGCTAGGGGGCGGACTGGGGCTTGGGTCTGGCCCTCGTGCTTCCTGTGCTCTCCTTTCCTCGGCCTTCCTCTGTATTCGCACAAACCTTCTGTATTCGCTTTCACGAATAACTTCCCGTATGCTATCCAGGTGTTCCTGCAGGGCATATCCAGCCTTTCTGCCGGATCCAGCACTTGCTGCTGTTCCCGCTGCTGTGTGATTAGACGGAGGAGAGCCGTTAGATCGAGGATTGGCGGCTGCACTCGCTGCTGGACGTTTGGGCGAGGATGCATTAGGTTGCTCGCCTGGGTCCTGCGGTCCCTTGCTCGGTCCTGATGGCTTTGGCGTCCGATTCTTCCCTACACGTCCAGAAAGGACGCCAGTTGGTTTCGTACCAAACATGGATACATAATGTTTCACGGGTCTACGCTCTACCCGGGATGCGGCTGCGCTCGGAGGCGACAGATTCCCGCTGGAATCAGCCATGCTGGCGTTGCCCAGTGGGCAGGTAAGTGGCAAATTGGAAATTCTGAGGTTTTTGCGATTCGTGAAGATCTGATATCCGTTGTGGTGAAGGAAAGTAGGAAAGAGACGCGTTGAAAGACGGATGGAATGTGAGGCTATACCGAATTGCTTCAGATGAAGCGAAGTGAGAACTAGGGAAGCGAGGTAGGGAGGAACACCAATGGGGGAGAACAAGACAGTTTTCGCTGGCTTTGAAGTGTGCCCGGTTTGATAATAGTACTCGTTCTTTTTTTCTCTTTGGGTTGACGGAAACGGTTATTTGAGGGAGGAATCTTGGATGTGCTCCCATTGTTCCTTTGAAGGGGTGTTCCAGTTCGAGCGTCATACTACATCCATTCAACAAGGCCTCACGGTTGGAGGCTTTAGGAAACTGCTTATGCATCTGGCAATCAGTCGCGCTCCGCTTGCGGTACGTCCTACATATATGATACTAGAAATTGGGTGCAGGTAAGGTACTACCTGATCCATTCTTTCCTGACCTGTTGGCTATCTCCTTACTGTAGATGCTTATAGAATACGTGACCACCGGCCAGCATTTTCACTGCAGCTTCAGGTGTAGGTAGTTCATGAAGGGATCAAAACCAGCAGGGCGACGATTGGCCCCGTGTAAATACCCGGTGCTGAACACTGGATGAGCTTTTGCTCAGTTCACTAAATGTGAAGTAATCACCAACTTCTGTCCCTATACTCTACGAACCTACTGAGAGCTGGCAAAAGTACCTACTTATTGCCCATAGATACATAATCGAAGTGAGATCATATGTACCTTATGTAATATGTAAATAAGCAGGTAGACGCATATATTCTAGGCACGGGTACCCAGATAGGTAGGTAGGTGTACAAGAACAATACAGTCTTGTGGCAGCCTCTTATTTTACAGTTTGCATATATGTATCTCCTCCTTTCAAAGACTGTGTGTGATTTTCGTAAGTGACATTCAGATTCCGCTAATCATTCTGCTGTTAGGAAAAATCCCAAGTTACTTAACTGGCAGACATCCAATACTTATGCACTAACAGAGAAGCAGGTAACGTCGTAACAAGCAACCAAGACGAATGGACCCACCATCTTCTTTTTCTTTTCCGCCTCGTGCATCCGCGACGACGCGCCTAAGCAAACCCATCAACCTTCGACGGCGTAATATTTCGATACCAGCAACCTAGTCTAGGTATTGTTACCTATCTAAACTCTGATATCGCTGTGCTGTCCTTTCAACATCGTCGCACTTTTATACAGTATTCACACCAGCCGTTAGCCCCAGACTCCACTGCCCACTTCCACTCACTGCATCACCTTTTTCGATTCCCAGCGTGCCAAGGGCGTAAAATACTGAAGCTCCTGCTGAAGCTTGAGCTCCGTCGCAAGCCATGCCACGACCCTGAAGCTATACCTAACCTGTCACTCTACGAACATGGCCACCGACTACAACAAGTTGAAGGTGGTTGACCTTAAGGCAGAGCTCAAGAATCGCGGCTTGCCTCAGAATGGTCTCAAGGCTGAATTGGTCGCCCGTCTTGAAGCTGCCGAAGCCGAAACCGAAACCGCCCAGCCCACCTCGACAGAGGACCCTGCTGAAGTAACCACCCAAGATGTAGCCCAAGACGTAAGTGATGATGTGGAGAAATCAGAAGGAACGCCTGGTCCTGCGGAGCCGGCTGCCTCAAATGAGTCTGTCCAAGACCAACTGCCTGACCCTCCTACTGCACAAGAAACCCCTGCGACGACCGTCGATGCTCAAGGTCAAGCTGCCAGTCTGCCTCAATCCACCGATGCCACACCTGCTCCCGTGGTAGAAGTTGTTCGGGATTCGCAGAAGCGGAAACGAAGGTCCGGGAGCCCTCAGCCATCCCCCGAAGACATCGCCCGAAAGCGCGTTAGACAAGATGGCCAAGAGATCGCGCCTGCAGAGACCGAGTCCGAGGGAACATCCGATTTGGCTCAAGGCCGGGACGTTGATATGGAAGGGGTGAGAGGTGATGTTTCTGCCGAACAGGACGGCAAGGAATCCAACGATGAGACGCGTGTTGCGGAAACGTCGCTGGAAGATGATCAAGGTGGGAACTCCTCAGGAATCTCAGGAACTGCTGCTCCGTCAAGCCCCAAGGAGGCGCTCACCACAGCGAACGAGGCTCTGCCCGCCCAAGAACCTCGAGTTAATCTCCCTACTGAGATGGAGCGTGACATTGAGCCTGCTATCCATCCTGCGACTTCAGCGTTGTACATCAAGAATTTTATGCGACCTCTACGTCCGCAAGCAGTCCAGGATCATCTACTCGACTTAGCGACGCCGTCGGGTACTTCAATCGATGAGAGGACCATTGTTGATTTCTACCTCGACACTATCCGGACGCATGCTTTTGTTGTTTTCAATTCCATATCAGCAGCGTCACGGGTCAGAACGGCTCTTCACGACCGCATTTGGCCCGACGAGACTAACCGAAAGCCCCTCTGGGTTGACTTCATCCCCCCGGAACGCTTCAGTGACTGGGTTGATATGGAACAGGGATCAAGTGGCGGTCGCGGTTCTACAAATCGGTACGAGGTCACATACGAGAACGACGGTGACGGCAACGTGACGGCTAGCCTTCAAGAGGCCGGAGCGGTCCCGCCCGTCACCAAGCAGCCGCCGTCACAGCCACCGCAACCCGAGCGCAGAGTGTCAATCCCCAGCGGTCCCTCAAGGCCGTTCCCCGGAGTCGAAGGCGCGCCGCTAGGCCCGCGAGGCTTTCAGCAAGCAGGCCGCGGACCTGCAGTGCACCCCAGTAGACTGGAGCGTCTTAGCGAGCAGTCACTAACCACGCGCGCCTACCCTAATATTTCTTACAAGCCAGTCTCGGAGGACCTAGCCGAGCGGCGTCTTTCCATCCTGTCAGAAGCCAAGACTCGGGATTACGATCGAGACTTTGGCAAAGAATACAAACGGTACTACTTCGAGAACGGCGACTACCTGGTGGACCGCGGTCCCGAGATCTTCCTGGGTATCCGGCCTCCCCACCGCGAGCGCGAGCGGAGACGTGGACTCGCAGGTGGACGCCGGGGTGGCGGCGGTGGCCGTGGAGGTCCTCGTCGCGGCGGTGGAGGTCCGCCCTTGTACCACGGTGTGCCCCGGGGTGGCGATCGATTTCGGCCGCAAGACTCTTCAGGTTCGGGGTATAATGGTCGTTCGCGGTATGGAGATGACCGAGGCGGCGACCGCTACAGAGGCGGCACATACGACCGCTACTAACTTGAGATGTAAGGAAGACGGAGAAGGGGAATGTGGATAGGCTGTAATGCCCGTATGTTTGTACGGCGATGGCATTCACGAGTACGTAAGACTTCGCATTGGAGGCGAGGGAGGATAGATATTCCGATTGGATGTCGCCTAGATGTTTGTAGGTCAGCTTTGAGCCTGCGAAGCACAAGGCGGACCACCGCCGGAAGCAAAAATGTAGGCAGACGGACCCCTTATGGGTTAGTAGAAGCACCAGACTTAGTAATCATATACTCCTCATACAGTTCGCGGATGCCGGGTGACTTCAGAGTGATGTTCGCATGGAGACAGGCCCAGTTTCCAGGTCAGTCATTGTCCCGTGGTCGTTATCGTCGTCTTCCTGTGTATTGCTCTCGACGTAGCTACGACCCGCCTGCCTGCCCTCTACGGTCCTTTGTTACATCGGCGTATATCATAGATTCCACACGGACCCTAACACACGATGTTCCCCTCCGGTTCGACCTATCTATTCAAGGACCCATCATACGCCTCTACGCACCGAGAAAGTAACACGACCTCGCCCCCCCGCGCGGCCTGGGCATCACCACCCACATACCTGCTATACATAGCAGACTCGTACCACGTTTCTACCCTTATTCTCGGCCCTCCTTCCGCCCAGATCCCTGAGCAAGCTCATTTCGTCGTCCGCCGAAATTCAAATATCCCGTATGCACACACACACGCCCTGTCTCCAAACGACTGCTCTGCTCACCCCACCCCCCCACCTTACCGAGATGGAAGCGAGGTGATCGATGATCGTCGAGTAGGGGACTCAATGGGGGCGACGTTACCTAAGAAGCTGGAGCAAGCAGGGCTAAACATGGGCTTGCGGGTTAGTATCTTTCCGAAGCCAGTAGCTGGGCCGGGTTTCTGAGTGCATATATATGCGTGGCAATGTTGGCTCGAGCACTGAATCAGCAAGTCCGGCCTCGATGCCGGGGTGGCGGGGACACGCCGAGACACCCTCGAGAGCTTTGCGAGAGAACCCACCCGGGGATCTTGAGGTCAGAAGCGAACAGACTTTCTGGAGGCATACTATTGCGCTTTGTTTTATTCTTCGGTGGTAGGTTAATAAGGAGTCTGGTCCATGGGACTCGGAGCAGTGGGATAAGTAGTAAGTATTTCGCCCGAACGTGGTTCGTATCTACAGGATCATTACCAATAGCTTCCGTGTTGCATCTATCCTGTAGGTCCACTGCACCCCTATCGCAGAATTTTGCAGTCGAACCGGAACCACTAGACACAGGTACATAGAACGTTATCAATTGCCCTCGAATGTTCCAATACGCAAGAACATTAGCTTTTGTCCGCGACATGAATTACAGTATTCATTTCCTACGTCCTACGGAAACAACACACATCAAGACCACATACTTGCCAATTTCCCACCCATAATACCCATGACCTATGCATCCGAGAATCACGATGAATTAAGCAGCAGTAGCCAACGGCTCAGGGTCGACACCAACCCGCTCCTTACTAAGGATATCCAGCATCAACTGCGAGGGACGGTTGTCTTTGTAGACAGGCTGGAAAGACTTGAAAGCCTGCACGTCCTCAATGTACTTGTCGAAGAGGTAACTGCTGTCCATCGGGCCACCTCGAGCTTCAGGGTGGAATTGAGTCGAGAAGATCGGCCGGGACGTATGACGCATGCCTTCGTTGCTTCCATCGTTGAGATTGACGAAGTACTCCTTCCAGTTACTCGGCAAGGTGCTGGCGTCGACGGCGTATCCATGGTTCTGGCTAGTGATATGGCACTGTCCAGTGGTCATGTCTAGCGCGGGAATGTTGTGAGCCCGGTTGCCATACTTGAGCTTAATGGTACGGGCTCCGGCTGCAAGAGCCAGAAGTTGATGACCCAAGCAGATACCCATGATCGGAATCTGGGAAGTCTCCATAAGCACTCTCAAGTTGTGCACGGTGGATTGGCAATGCGTCGGGTCTCCAGGGCCGTTGGAGATAAAGACACCATCGTAGTTGTCGGCCACCTTTTGGATCTTGAAGTCGTAAGGGAAGACCGTGACGCTAGCACCACGGCTAACCAGGCTTCGGAGGATGTTCTCCTTGACGCCGCAATCAATCAAGGCGATGTGGTACTTGGGATCGCGGGCTTCAACAACAAAGGGAGCTTTCGTGCTGACCCTCTTGACAAGGTTAATCTGTCCGGGGTCGATGAAGCTCTCGTCCTCGTCGGCATCGTATTCGTCGCCAATGGATATCCTGGCGAGGGAGGAACCCTGCTCTCGGAGATAGGTGACAATGGCGCGGGTATCGACTCCGGAAATAGCAGGGATGCCTTCCCGGGCACACCACTCGCCTAGACTCTCGACAGCAGTCCAATGGCTGTATTTCTCGGCGACATCGGCGACGACCACACCAGCACACTGAATATGAGGGGACTCGAAATACCTCAGCAAGTTCCACTCATCACGCTTTGAGGAAGGCACGCCATAGTTTCCAATAAGGGGTTGGGTGAAGACGAGAATTTGGCCTCGGTAAGAGGGATCGGTCATCGACTCGGGGTAGCCAACAAGGGAAGTTGTGAAGACGGCTTCGCCAGATATGTTGGCATTAGCCCCGAAGGCAGTTCCGTGGAATACGGGGCCGTCCTTAGCTCTAGTTAGTCATCGACATCACCGCAAACGGCACTCAGCTCTCCAACGTACCCTGATAGTTAGGGTGGCTTCTATGCCAGACGCAGGAGCCGTGGCACGAGCATAGGACTTGGGCATCACTCTGCCCTGGCTACCTTGGGCCAGCTTGGTAGCGAGCGATGGGGTGGTAGAAAGGCATCGGGCCGGAGACCGGAGCCCAGCGGCGCTAATGGTCCGGGGCTTAGCAGCCTTGAAAGCGAGTCGGGAGAACATAATGTCCTAAACGTCAAAAGAAAGTCGGGCAAAGGCTATAGAGATTATTCAATGAACCAGTTAAGCGGTAAGAGCCCGCCACAAGTGGTCTACAATTAATGTTAGCTTCGGGGCGGCGAGTCAGTCCGCGGGGGCCGGGACGGACCTGAAATATAGTCCTATTGTCACATGGTCAGCAGAAGCAATGGATAAGAGAAGAGAAAAGGTCGAGTCTTTCGAGACAGTTGCAGCGTTATGCCAACGAGGACGATAGTGGCATTATAACGTACCTGTGAAGTAAAAACTGACGAGCGCCCGATCATAAGGGCTACTAGAGATCAAATCCGATCAGGAGAAGTCAAGAGAAATCTTAATTTCGTGGGAGAAAATTGGAGTGTATTGTTTCAAGCTTCAGACATCGACGTTGGTTACCTGAAGATATGGAGGATGGGGAGAGGGCGTCAAGTAATAGAGTTGACAGGTTCGTGAAGGAAGGGAAGGGAAAATAAAATGATGTCGGAGGGCGGGGCGAGTGGGGACGGAATTGAGTTGCTATGACTGGGACTTGGCGCCTCGCTATGTCAAAAATTCTCCAGTCTAACCTTCAGGACTCCCCACCAAAGCTACCTGAAAGAGAGAGCTCTGTCCAATAGGCGGCTCCAAATTAGTATCTCCTCAGGCTCCTAGGGCTCAGTTAGCAGCTGGCACCATTCCAAGGGGTCCCCCCCAGCATTCACACATGCCGGCGCCGAAAGCGGCATCGCTTATTACTGTAGGTTATGTTACCTACATGTAGTTACGTCTCCAAACCTTGCTGGCACCAGGTCTATCTGTACGAACATACCTGGACCTTTCCAGCTGAACATCTGCCTAGGTATGTAATTAAGTCTCCGCCTATTTGAACCTAATAAAGTATTGCGGTCAAGTCATAATATGATTGATGGGAAAAGGGATGGTGAAACCCAGAAGGCACCATGGGGGGGTTCTTCCGGGGGGTTTTGAAGCTACGTAGTCACCATAGACACTATTTTTCAGAACTCCTCCGAACCGGAAAACACAATGGTCACGAAAGGATTTACTATAGATAACCGAACGATGGACGTCATCGAAGCGTCTGGCGTGGAATGCTTCCGGTGAACAACACCCTCCGCCGCGAAGCACACGGTTGTGCAGAGCCACCGGACAGCTGAGGAAGCCGAAGGAGGCAGAAGCTGTGAAGTGTAATGCTGGGCCTACGCATGAACACTACCGCTTCCTGCGGTTAGATGACGCTCCGAAGATGGGACATGGCTTCCTATATTCACTAACCTCGACTTAAAGTTGTCATACCCCGAGGTGACGGATGTTATCTTTCCGTGGCGGATCGTGGTCCCATTAGCACTGCTGGCCCAATGGGCCGGCCTTAGAGATACGTTCATACCTGATGGTCGCACGGGATAGGACATCTGCCACTCGCTAGACGATACAGCTCCTATGGATAATTTTAGGACTATATATGTCTAATCATGTCAACTGACAAATTCAGCCAACTCGCCGTCCAGGGAGCTAGAGGTGGGCAGGTGATAAATAGAGGAACGGAGACGACATCTAACCCCATCCGAGAAATCGATAGGCTGTTTATACATATTTCGTTAAATTGCGGGAGATGACGAGGTGCCCGCGTGATTGTGCTTGCGCTTATCCTATATCTAGACAAACTCGAATGGCCCGTAATTCCCCATGTAGCATATCAGGGACTCATCCGAAGGCCTCTTCGAATGCCCCAATTCTGAAGTGCATGCTTTCGCTCGGCCCGTACATGTACACATAGACAAACACCATCGGCACCACCCTATAAGGCACCCAGCTCCTTCAGCTTGCCGATCAAGCCATCGACGTCCTCCACCTTACCACCTCCTTGTCTCGGCGCGGGTTCTGCAAAGTGACCGGTCAGTCATCGAGCCGTCCAAGATACGTCCTCTCTCTACTTCACTCGAGTACCCCATCCTCAACAGACGACAAAGGCATAAAAGACAAGCAGAGCAGCAAGGAACAACAGACACATACCCGTAACCTTGACGACCTTGAGCCTCCTCTCGTTCGCGACGCCAAGGTCGCTGAGGCTGAGCTTGACGAGGGGCTTCTTCTTAGCCTTCATGATGTTCGGCAGGCTCGCGTAGCGGGGCTCGTTGAGGCGGAGGTCGGTCGTGATGACCATGGGCAGGGTCGCGCGGACGGTGGCGACGCCGCCGTCGACCTCCTGCGTGACCTCCACCTTGTCGCGCTCCCCCTCGACAAACCGGACGGCGCTGGCCTGCGTGGCCTGGCCCCAGCCCAGCAGGCCCGCGAGCATCTGGCCGGTCTGGGCGGCGTCGTCGTCGATGCTCTGCTTGCCGAGGATGACGAGGTTGGAGCGTTCGCGGTCGACGGCGGCCCTCAGGAGCTTGGCAACGGTGAGGGGCTCGAGCCCGCCCGTGCCCGCCTCGGCCTCGCCCTCCTTCACCTCGACATGTATGCCGCGGTCCGCGCCCATGGCCATGGCGGTGCGCAGCACGTCCTGCGCCTTGGCCGGCCCCGCCGAGATGACGCAGATGTCTTCCACGCCGCCGGGGGCCGACTTGCGCTCGCGCATCCGCACCGCCTCCTCCACCGACAGCTCGTCGAACGGGTTCATGCTGTGCTTGACGCCGGCCGTCTCGACGCCGGTCTGGGCCTTGTTCACGCGCGGTTTGACCTATGAGATCCGCCGGGAGCCGCTGCGTTAGCCTTTGGTTCCTTTCTTTCTACTATCTCTTCTTCGTATGCGCTACTGTCCCATCCACCAGTAACAATACCCCCCCCTTCCCAAACCACAAAAGAGAGAAGCACAGCTCCGGATCCCAATTGAGATAGAAACAGGTGAATGGAGGGCTTATTTACCGCATAGTCGATTACCCGCTTGACGGGGACGAGGATCCGTAACGCAGACATATCGGCGACCTTCCTTCCACCTGGACGTGTGGAAGTGCGTGCGATAAGAGGAAGAAGCGAACAAGCAAGCGGCGGGGCGGCAAGTGTCGGTATGGGTAAGGTAAGGTACATAGGTAAGCTACCTCTCTTTTCGCCGAGTCCCCCGTTTCGATTTTGGGGATGACGCAGGGTAGAACAGCAACGGGTTCCCCAGAAAAAGCGAGCGCGAGACCGGCTACTGCCGGTTTTAACCTCGGCCGGCAACCCCACACACTGACCGACGGGACTTAGTACTGTAACGGCCAAGCCTGCATCCATCTAAAACTCCCCGAGTATGCGTTCAGACGTGGAAGGCAATGCAATGTATTTGGAATTACTAACTCAAGTGAACGTTCGTATCACTTCGAGCTTCCTCTTCTGTAGTCTTCGGTATAAACTTTGCTCATAGGAATACATCGTAGGTTTATATCCGTAGTTTGTCCTACACCCTCAAAACGCCAATCTCTGGCTTGTGTACGGAATACTCTGATAAAAACATTAGATTTGGTAACCTAGCTTCAGCAGTAAAATTCTACAGAGACAAAAGCCAGAAGACGTACATTCGCTACCCAAATACTCCTTCTACATACGTAGTACCACCTACATAATCCTACAGCCATGCCGGCCACGTAGCCACCCACCCACTCAGGCTTTGCCCACCTCCCGTCCTTCAGCAACGGGAATTCATCATATAAGAGAGGGGGATTCCCGACTACCAGTCGTCCCACTCGTCGTCCTTCTTCGCCGCGGCCGGCGCGTTCTTGCTGGCCCCCGCCTTGCCCATTGCCGACGTCCCGATCGAGCTGTTCTTGGGTTGGCGCTGGTCCGCGACGGCCGCGAAGTCGTCCCAGAACGCCTTCTTGCTCTCGTCCAACGGCGTCTGCCTCCGGGGGCCGGGGCCCTCGACGAACCGACTCAGGTTGTCCTGTGCGCTCCTTGCGCCGGCCTGCGCGACGCGTCCCACGTTGCCCGCGGCGAGCCTCGCCTGTGCCGCGAAATCCGTCTCCGATAACTGTAGAGGGCATCAGGAAACTGGTGAATCCGAACGCACACCTAGTTCGCGTAGTAGAGCGCCTTGTATAGTGATAGGATGGCGTAGAAAAAAGAAACCCGCTTACCTGCTTGGCTGTAGGTTGAATGAAATCCGTATTGACGTGCTTGACCGTATTGGTGAACCAACCCCATCCCTTCGTCACAGTAGTCAAGGCGTCCCTCTGCAGATCGCTGAGATCCGGCAGGGCGGTCTCATTCCCGCTCTTTGCGGGCATGGGCGTGTTGCCGAATCCAGCATATTTCCCTCCCTGGCTTGGCGGCACGTCCGCCGACCTCGCCGCGTTCTCCTCGCCCAGGCGGGCGAAGTACTTATCGTCGACTTTGACCTTGCCGGTCTGCCCCGGCAGGTTGGGGCTAGCGGTCCTGCTGCCGCTCGTCGCGACGCCCTGCAGCGGGGTGTTCGCCCCGCTGCCACCCTGCTTCGACGGCGGTTTCCGGGCGGCGGGCTGCGGTGTGCTGGGCTTTCGTTCGCCGGGGACGTACTCCCTGCCTTCGACCTTGGCGCTTAGCCTCTCCTTCCACTCCTCCCCTACCTCGCCGCTATACCGCTCGGCGATGGTAGCATCGTCCCAAGTGAGGCCGCGCATCTGCGTGTCCTCGTGGTTCTCGAAGAAAGCGCGCCAGCCCTCGTTACCGCCCAGTCGCATACGCTCAATCTCGGCCTGCTTGAAGGCATCCATGGTGACGGAACGCACGAAGGAGATGTGGACGCCTAGGCCGCGGTGGACGCCGGCGCACGAGAGACAGATGAAGATGCCGAACTTGGGCGAGGCCCATTGCGGGCTGGGGGCGTTGCAGTCGCAGCAGACATTATTGTTGTTGGTCTTCTGTATGGCGAGGAGCTAGGGGCATCCGGGAGAGGTCAGCGCTGGCCCACTGAATAAACAGAAGTAAACTAGCACGCGAGCGAGAGCCCGAACCCAAACTGCGTCGAAGCTGCTCTGGGGGCCCATGCGTGCGTACACACCTTTGATCGAGTTTCGGGATCGACTTCCCACATTGCCTTGGAAGACATGGTGGGAAATAAAGTGCCCGTCACACACTTGATGGTTCAATGGGTTGATATCTCTCTCTATCGCGATGTTGTGAAGAGCGGTGCCAGAAAAAGAAAGTTAATTGAGCAAAGTAACTATGTTCCTTAATAGACCTGCGAATATCAACTGCAACTGGCTTGTTAAAAGTGTCAAGGCGCATGTCGACAGATGCATAACTCGCTTAGTTAATTTATGTACTTGTAGTGATTCTGTGAATGGACCAATCATCTTCTAGCTTCCCCACGTATCCCACCCCCTGGCCTTGTTACTCCCCTTTTCGTCTTCGAGAATTGGCTTGCTGGTTCGCGAGACTTGGCATAAGAGATCTAGATCACTGGCGAATCCGCATGGCAACTAGTCTAGTGTCGGTCTCCTATCCTCACCTCGTTGCATCGGAATGGGTACGGATTACGTACGACACCGACGGCGTAGACATTGATCCACATCGTCACAGTTGTTTCTTAGCAAAAGTGACCTGCTCCTGCAACCGGGGGATTGGACTCCTACGATGGAGCATAACTCGGAACTAGGTCAGACAGCTCTAGCACATCTGCATAGCGACACTTCCTTGTCCATATCAATCATTTGTGTTTATTGTTGCGCTCGAGAACTTTTCCCAGTCCCTCCATAACCCGGCTCCGCTGTCCTAGCTAGATAGTGTACAGACCAAGGGGAAAATGCGAGAGTCAAGTAGCACATCGTTGAAAGACTGGTAACAAACTCGTCGTTCGTCGGAATTAAGATGTTCGCCAAAAGCTGCAGCACAACGGCCCAGACGTCTATCACAGATAAAAGTCCCCTGGCTGCAGAACAGCTCTCCATTGATAATATCCGAAGCCATAACCGCTACTGCCTCTGATTTTCGTTCATATCGTCTCTACTATGAAATCAAAGAACCGACCCGGCCGGAAGTTCTTCGCTGACCGACACTCGGCTAAGCTCACGACCGAGCGAAAGAGATGGCACTGGGTGCTGGGAGGTAGATAATACTTGTGCGGTGCCATCTCCGATCGGAGCGCCGAAACAAGGTCGATATTGTTTAGGCGGTCGCATCAGCAGGGGTAGTGGCGGGTGCGGCAGCTGCGTCAGCAGGGGCAGCTGTGGTAACGGGAGCATCGGTGGCTGCAGGAGCATCGTCGGCAGCGGCAGCAGGAGCGGCAGCTCCTTGGCCGTTAGTTTCGTTCTCGGCAGTATAGTTGCCCTCATCATCCGTCTTGTCGGGGCTGTCAATAGCGACCTTGACGGCAATCTCACGGCCCTCGATCTCCTTGCCGTTCATCTCAGCGACGGCCTTCTGCTGCATCTCCTCTGTCGCAAGAGTGACAAAGCCGAAGCCACGTCCCTTACGAGGTTCTCCGCGAGCCTGAAGCTTTTTAATCATGAACCGGGGAATCGGACGAAGAGCGATCTTCGCAGAAGAAGGCTCATACGCCTCGAAGAGTTCCTTGAGCTATACAGCTAGGTTAA
The DNA here is from genome assembly GCA_004155035.1 of Monosporascus sp. 5C6A. NCBI lineage: Eukaryota > Fungi > Ascomycota > Sordariomycetes > Xylariales > Monosporascus > Monosporascus sp. 5C6A. Next base: position 321,317 of record QJOB01000025.1, read on the forward strand.
ATCATGTACTACGCACCATGCCAGTGAAGCCGACTAACCTTATCCTCGGTCAGGTCGTATGGCAGGTTGGCAACCATAACCTTGTTCTTGGAGGGAATGCCATCAGCAGGCGGGCCACGCTCACGGCGCTCACGGGGAGGGCGGTTCTCTTTCTTCTTTTGAGTGTTGTCAGTATTGGTCTTGTTGGTCACGTCCGTCAATGGTAGAACCTCGTTGTCGGCAGGGACAGCGTTAGTGTCTGCGGCTCCCTCGGTAGTAGGGGCATCCTCCTTTCCATCCTGGAACAGTGTTAGCTTCAAAGTCGAATTACGCAGGACCGTGCCTTTCCTGACAGAGTATATACGTACAGATCGTCCTCCGCGTCCAGCGCGACCGGCACGACCGCGGCCTCGGCCACGACCACGACCAGAGGATCGGCGACGGGTGCCTTCGGCGCCTTCGCCATTTGCACCGGCCTCGGACTTCTCACCAGCAGGCTGAGGCGTTCGGGCAAGCTGCACGGAGACCTTGCGCTCGAGGATATCCTTGCCGGAAAGCTCAGCGATGGCACGCTCAGCCTCAGTGGGGGTGGAGAGGTCGACGAAGGCGTAGCCAACGGGGCGGTCAGTGCGGGGATTCTTGGGAATAGACACGGACTCCCTATGAGGGCAAAGGTCAGCTTAGTGTAATCAACCAAGTACGAGGTCAACGTTGTGCGGCATCTAAGGGTACGTAGAGCCAAGTCATGAGCCCAGACATGCTCGGTTTGTCACGTCGCACATGCAGACTACCTTCAAGACCTAGGTAGGCAGGTAGAACATTGAACATAAAGGGAGCGGTGAGTCAACTCCAGAGAGCCTTGCTTAGAGGGCCTGAAATATCCCGAATAGCAAGACCACAGAAGTCGCAACTGCTTTGATGCGCACAAAGCAAGCGGCCATCAAAAAGGCAAGACTCAGCTTTAGTGACCATGCAACGCTGCGGGAACAGACCCAAAAAGAAGGCATAGAATGTTAAACATGCTGCACTTACACAAGGTAGCCCTTGAAGAATTCTTTCAACTCCCCCTCGGTTGTCGCATACGCGAGGTTGCCGATGTACAGTCGGCGACCCTCGGCGGCACTGGCATGGACGGCGTCTTTGTTATCGTCCTTGCCAGTGATTGAGGTATTGCTAAGAGCGTTGGTGACGTCCTTGACAGCTTCGGCAACTTTCTCCACGGTGGCGGCCATTTTGTCTGGTGGTTGTTGGTTGGGTAGGAGATTAAGTTGAAGGTAAGTTGATATTGCTTGAGGTAGTTGGATTGAAAGACGTTCGGTCGGGTTCAGATATTGAACTCTTGAACAATTTCGGGGGAGGAAATCAGGGTAGCTACGTGCCCTAGAGAAGAGTGAGGAGAAAATTGAGTGTGTAGGTCGAGTCGTGACACAAGAACTTGAGATTGATATGGATTGAGAGGTATGAAGAAGAGAAGAAGGGGGGAGGATTTAGGATTGCGTCGGCGATGGACCTAGAAATTTTTATGAGGGCGGAAGGGTGGATTTGGGATTTGGGGAAGGGGTGCACCTGTGCCTTGTTGCTTGTGCTTGTGCTTGCCTAGTTCTGCGGTTGTGCACTTCCTTTGTGATAAAACTACGGTGGGGGTGTGAGGGTGGTGAAGGAAGGGGTTGACTGGGCGGCCCACTAGCCCACCGCCTACCCAATCATGGGACGAACATACCGTAAAGCTGATACTTACGTAACCAACGTCTGTTTTCCTGGTGTTCTTGCAATGTGCAGGATACACCCGATCGAGGATATTACTGGCTTATCGGTATCTAGTAGGAAGAACCTTGGTTAGTATGTTGAATGCCACTGGACCCCCTTATTTGTTGATGAAGGTGGAATAGGGAAAGCTTCCATAAAATTTTAAAAGCGACTGCAAAAGTAGAAATTGATGACAGCCACGGATGCCTATGGCTATTGTTCTCCGGGATTCACTGTTGGCATGTGCAATCGACGACATACAACACCCGCAGGTAAGCAGTACAAACTTCACTTATTTACGGGTTGGCATACATGCGAGTTGCAGAATGAACGGCAGGTAGGTAGTTGCAATTGCATACATGAATCAAACTATATTCACGGCATGGGATATAGATTCAATTACCTAGCCATCGGACGATTCTCAGATGCTGTTCGCCTTTATATTCGGGAAGTTCATAGCGGACATTAGCCCCTTTATTTATTAGCGCCGGAGAAACCGTTATAGACCCCATGCATCTACTATATATAGGTAAGTAAATATTGAATGGAAGAGGCAATACCTATAGTAAAAAGTTGTACGGCTGTCCGTTGCTCTTTGGGTGCTCGCACCTCCAGTCGATTCCATGTCCCCTGTCATAATCGTCTATAGGAGGGTGGTGTTATTGGCCCAATACCATTCTCCTAATAGCATGCATAAGAGAATGGTGAGTCAGCTTTCACCTCGCGCCAGCTCTTGTTCTGCTTGTCCACATGTACTCGCTTGCCCAGTCGTCGCATACTTGCTTGCTTGGTGCCTATCTCGCTCGCCTCGGTCTATCCGTGCCGTCTGCCCAGATGGCACATCATGCCGACATTATCCGTAGTTAAAAATGACATGTATGTGCATATGCGATCTTCGTGCCTGACATCCTACTTGCCATAAACTTCACCTCCTATGCTGACCTCGTGAGACCTACACAGTTATTAGTTATAACAAGCACGAGAAGCATAAAACATTGAATGTTAGTCGATGGCTAGCTTCTCCATATCGAATAGTCTCCCCACATGAAAGGAGCAAATTACACCACTTCAGAGGCTGTCTAACTATATGTAGCTTGCCACGTCGTTAAATCTTCACCGACATTGTCTACAGCGCACCTACCTATTCCCATACCTACGTCCTTTACCTACCCAGGTGCCTCCTTCTATGGATTCAGGACGAAGAGCGCATCGAACGAAAGGAGAGCCACTGGACAGAGTTATTGATTTTGGCGAAACGAGATTCTTGTAGTTTATTCCAGAAATGCCGACAAGTTCACAATCGCATCTAGCTCTGGAAGGTTATTTTGCTTCCATTCTAAAAACTCTTCTAGAAGCTGGATAAACAGGGGCGCCTGTCGCCACTTTATAATGGTACCCCTTCTTTTCCTCCCCAGACCCCCCAGTTAAACTTGAAGGAAATCGGGGGAAAATTCGCATGCGGCAAATGACCGTTTTTGACAAAATGTTTAAAGAAACATTTGATCATCCCTTATCGATACGAGTAGGTATGACCTCAAAATACTAGGTGCTACCAGCCATGAAGGTATATTCCCATTTCTCCGTGAGAGGACCGCATGCAACTTCTTCGTAATGATGGATGCCTCCAAATCGAGAGAAAGAGTCAGGAAAGCGACGAGATACGTATTTATTAGTCTGACAATTTTACCTTCTCCCAATGCCCCGTCCTGCCTGCAGTCGCCAATGCCATCACCATCGTAGACTTAAGTCCAAAATTGGACTGCCAATCTCGGGGCTCGTTCGTTCGTTAGTCAGTCGCTTATCTATACATGACTTTGTAGATAGGTCATACCCAGCTGTGTGGGCAGGCCGCTTTCCCCCACCAGCCCGTTGCCAGCCAGCCTTACCAGAAGCGTGCAAGGATGGCTCAATGGACGGTTCATTCATCCATCCTTTAACAAATCTGGCCGCATTCGGCGTATCGTTGTATTCGAATAGCGAGATAATCCATTGGCCTTTAGAAGCAAATTAAGCTACCTGGTAAGTTAAAATACCGCGTAATCGTACGAAACCGTTCTTTTACTTAAAACATGTTAAATATCTGTTTTAGAGGGCCTTAGATTTTATAACAACCCGTTTTAAGCGACTTAGCATTTAGGGATCTGTTATAAATATTATGAAATTCAACCTCCATAAGTTAGTGGCATGGCCTGAGGACATCTAACCACCTAGGTAGCATCTGTTATCACTTCATTGTAAACAGCATATTGCACCTGTCTGCCTTGTCCAATATATCTATCACCCATACAACGTCTATAGCTTCATATACAGCACTCACATTGTTCCTTACTCGTGCTGGTCACACACTTGACTCGCTATATCGAACGAAGCTATTAAGCCCAACTAAATAGATAGCACGTGGGTGGCTTACCTAATAACAGAAGTTGGATGCATTCCTTATTGGGCTTTATTGCAACCTTAACCTGAACCTGAACCTGAAATCGGAGCTGTTACAGGCTATTCTAACTTTGCAGAAATCCAGTTAACTGAGCAATTATTTCGTAAGGTGACTAATAACTGCATGTACCTCAACCTTATGATATTTTTGCCGCCCAACAGTTTATACTTTCCTCCAAAACCAGCTGCCAGAGTGAAATACATTGGAAACTCCAATCTGCATTGGTCCAGGACCCCACGCTTGCGATAACCTTCCAATAGGTCTTCCTGCTGATATGCATCGTGAGCAAATGACTTATGAAAATGACGATGACCCAAGGCTCGGTAATAGACGTATGCTCATAGCCTTCGGATCCGAGACAGGTAACAGTCAGGATTCGGCAGAGGACCTCGGGCGCCTTGCCGAAAGACTCCATTTCAAGACATGGGTTTGTGAAATGAATGAGATCGAGCTCGTAAGTTGATATCCACCCATCGCCGCATCACACAGGACTTTTGTCCTGGCTCTTTACTGTACATATCCAACGTCATCTTCCTGGGGATCATTTGAAATTTCGAACTGCCGTCTAGGTATTGTTTCGGCATCAGTGGTTTTAGGTACATACATGCACAGACACTATCAACCTGTGGCACTGCCAACGGTCGAAGTGTCCCAACCACATCCGCCTTTCTTCCCAAGATGGTTATTCCGGGTTCCCAAGCCCTGCTTCGTACGGTTTGCTGCAGGAAAGAAGTAAATTTAACATATTTCTGTTTTATTTAGATTACTCTGCTGCACTATCCCTTAGTCATATTTGTCGTTTCTACGACGGGTCAAGGCGAAGTACCTAAGAACGCGCGGAAGTTCTGGAAGAGCCTCCTCCGGAAACGACTTCCTCCCAACTGTCTCAGAGCGGTAAATTTCACCACCTTCGGTCTGGGCGATAGCTCCTATTCCAAGTACGCCGTCTACTTCAGTTTCATTGTCGTGTCTGTGCTTGCTGCTTGTGCAAGTCCAGTGAGTGGTCTCAACTTGTCTCTAATCTCCCCTCGAAATCTGCAGGTACAACTGGGCAGCCAGGAAGCTTCACAAACGCCTTGAGCAGCTCGGCGCGGCCGAATTTTACCCACGTGGCGAGGCCGATGAACGTGACGACGACGGGTGAGCATTCTTCACTTTATTATTGTCACTCTCATTGTTCCATCTTCATTTCTCCCTTTTCCCCATTTTATATTTGCTCCTCAGGGTCTGACTTTCTTCCGCCACAATATATTGGCATCTACTCTTTGCACCATTACCAACGACGGCCATAAGCAGCTGACTGTTTTCTCAGGATTGACGGTGCCTTCTTACCCTGGTCGGCAAGTCTTCGCACCCATCTATTGACAAACTACCCTTTACCAAAGGGTCTGTCGCCGATTCCACTGGATGTCCGGCTCCCACCCAAGTTCACGATTGAAGTAGCGCTCACCGCGGAAGGGGCGGATGCCAAAATGCCTGGCCCCCATTCCACTCCTGACATGGACTCGAACAGTACTGCGGGTCCTGCAAAGTCAACCGATGGTAGTAGAGGAGAAAGCGACATCACAGCCACCAGTGCTCCGGGTCAAAGTGGCCATGACCAACTGTCTCTAGATCGGACCGCAGCACAGTTCAGTCACGTGGATATTGCTGACCCCGGTGCCTTGGAGGCAGAGCTGCAATACGAGAGGACGCATCATTCCAATTACGCCGTTTCCGCTCGGTTATCAGAGGGGGCAGCTAGAGTTATCAGCGGCGGCATCGATAGCCTAGATCGACCAAATGTGCTGCGTGACGACGCCTCGAAATACTCCCTTCATGATAGTGGCCAAGCGGATCACTCTGTACCTCCTCCAGATCTCCTCCCCATTCCCGGATCGTTCAGTGCAGTGGTACGAACAAATTTACGTGTTACACCTCCTGGTCACTGGCAGGATGTTCGGCAAATCACACTTCACATTCATACGAAGAGGGATCCCCAGACGAAGGAACGTATTGAGCCCTTCTACAAGCCAGGAGATGTGTTGACTATATTTCCCAAAAACTTCCCAGAAGATGTCCAGGCACTCATCGACTTGATGGGCTGGGGCGAAGTTGCTGACCAGCCTTTTGAACATCAGAGCAGGCAAAGCGGCGGTATCCCAGGGGTACCTAACTCCCCGCGACCGAGGAATTGCTTCCCACTGCCCAATTCCACCTTGCGTCAATTGCTACTTCATAACTACGACATCACGGCTATCCCAAAACGGGTATTCTTTGACCAGATAGCTTGGCATACAGACGACCCCATGCATATGGAGCGGCTTCGTGAGTTCGCCGATCCTAAATACACAGATGAGTTCTACGACTACACGTCTCGCCCTCGGCGGTCAATCCTGGAGATCCTACAGGACTTTCCATCGGTCAAGATACCATATCAAGAAATCCCATCCATATTTCCAGTTATCCGAGGACGAGAGTATAGTATCGCTAGCGGTGGCGATCTTCTTAAGGAGAAGGGCACTGATGATCTGCGAGCGGAACTGTTAGTTGCACTAGTGAAGTATAAGACGGTGCTGCGAAAAACGCGCCAAGGTCTCTGCTCTCGATATATAGCTTCTCTGAAACCCGACACGACCATCAACGTCATGATTGGTGATAACCAAGGGCCGCCAAATGAGAGTCGCCACATTCGCGCGCCTCTTTTAGCGATCGGGCCCGGGACAGGAGTTGCTCCCATACGCTCCCTGATCTATGACCGCCTTAGCTATCCAGTATGCGGAGAGAATATCCTTATCTTCGGCGGTCGTAATCGGAAAGCGGACTTCTACTTCTCTAATGAGTGGAAAGACCTTGGGGTCACCGTGCATACAGCATTCTCCAGGGATCAGAAAGAGAAGATATACGTGCAGGACGTCATCCGTCAACAAGCAGGCCTCATCTGCTATCTTGTTCAGAAGGGTGTTATCATGTGCTTATGTGGAAGCTCTGGTAAGATGCCAGAGGCTGTTCGGCAAGCGCTGTACGATTCATTGGTCATTGGCGGACTGGCTCCTAATGCCGAAGCTGCGAAGCATATCTTCAACAATAGGGTTGAATATTGGGAGGAAGTCTGGTAGCTAGGGAGGAGCTCTAGAGTCCCGCGATCCGGGCCATAAGCATCGCCAAAGGCTTCATGAGTACTCTAGATTGTCTTGTTTCTGATGACCTATGGGAGTTATCCTTAACGCCGGTGCCCTTGCCAGGAGGCTCGGCGATATAATAGATCAGGGAACCACAGCGCCAGGGAATCACAGCTGCTGGACAGAGGCCACCGTTACCCTACTCGCTGCGTTCTACGGCTTGAAGCTATAACCGGTCGGCTCTTCGTAGATCACTCTATTAGGCAAAGGCGTCTGCTCGTCAGGTGCGGTTCTTGTCGCTAAGACCAACGCCGTTATCAATGCTAGAGGATCTACAAACTTGCCGAACAGCCAAGCGAGCGAGCGGCTTGTTCCCCAAGTATCTGCTGTTCAAATATCTGTGGTGACTGAGCAGATGGACAATCTCATGAGCCCGCGTGTGTCGTTTAAGTTGCTGATTACGCCTAAATGACTTGCCGTAGTCGGCTTCGTCAACAGTGCCTGGGGCCGTTAAGAGGGATCCGACTTCTATCTCTGTTGGGAATGTAGCTTCCAAAGGTGGGTTTCCCGTAAACCTGAAAGAACACCCGGACCATGGCTAGCCAGAACGGCGATGGCTGAGATCATGGTTTTCTTCCATTCAATCAGTTCACGTTTGGTCTGAGTCGGACTGCCTTCTGTTCATCATCATAATCACGGCCACCCCCTTTCCCGCGCGAAAGTGGACTGGGTGGTAGGATGCCGGCTACGACTTCTGCGATCCATGAGGGCATGCATGATGTAGGAAGAGCAAGGAGACAAACATCCAGTGATATTGCCAGGCCCGGGTTCTTTGCTGCGAACTTGTGGTCGTGCCATCCGGGAGTTGCAGGAGCCTTAACCGAAGGATGTTCCCTAGGTTTTGGAATATCTCCTTTATTGGCCCGGCCCCCTGCCCCAAGAAGTAGGCAACAATTTCCACGTCTTCATGTTAAATTCCGAGTATATATACTTGGAAAGAAGGATACGACAATACTCAAGCCAAAAGTCTGCAGCCCAAGAAGCTGATCACTGCTTCTATGTAAAAGCATCTCACATATAACAGAGTATCAAGGGTTGAATGGTACCTTACGGGTTCATCTGCTTCTACGTGCTATGTAGCTAGTAAACTACCTACTTGTTGGACATCTATACCAATAACTAGCCATTTCTGCGATATGCCTTTCGTGGACTACCTACTTAACTTCAACCGTGCTCTTGTTTGTTGGCATCTAGACTTGGTACGGCAACGCTATTCTGCAGGCTCTCTATCGACCATGTTAGGCGTGCCAGCTACATAGGAGGGGTTACACTCCTGATGATAAGACGAGGTTAGTGTCCAGACGGGGACCTAAGTCCGTCTGCTCTAAGACTATGCTATGATGACCATCGTGGAATGTCCGGGCCGCGGATGTGGTACCTCGGCAATATCTCCGCGTCTCGATTGCATATGTCTTAGCGTTGCGTCTACTGATGATAGCTAGCCGGGGCCGCCAGCATAGGTCCGAGATAAGGGAGCATAGTTCGCCAGAGGTTAGACATGGACGTCGGATCCCGCTCGGTAAGGGCTTTGTAAGGAATCCCCCCAACGGCAATTGCGACGATCTCCTAACAGTATTTCGGCCAAACTTTGACTTCCAAGTAGTGCGGCCGGGTATGAAAGCGACACGTTGAAGAGTACGAGTATTACGGCTCAAAAAAGGTGAACACATTGTCATCGATGCACCCAGTTATGCCTCTCAACGAAAGGTCCTTAGTCGGAATTGTATAACGTACACTATGCAAACTCCTCTTAAGCCAAGAAATGTCAAAGAACATCGACATAAGGACCCTGGCTTATCACGTGGCCGCGATGCAAGGGGGCATTATCTTCCAAGATCTAATGGAGAGACTGTCTCTGGTGCCACTAGACGCCGAAAAGTCAATTGTCAAAACTGAACTGGACCTCGTGCCAGTCGATTCCTCGAATAATCCACAGTAGCGGATTCGGAAAATTCTCCTGTAGTGGGATGCAGTCGCACTCGCCTAGCTCACCTACAATTGGAGGAATGCTGGGCTGACGTCGGATCGGCCCCTGGCTAATACCGGTCGCTGCTCATTTGTCGACGGCTGATCTTGTCGTGTTCCTGGAGGGTACCGAATCCATGGGTCGTACACCATCTTGATCGTTTGAGCAGGCGTTGTTTCTACGGCAGGGGTTCTCACACGTGGCCTTCCCCCGATCCTCCCCCCTTTTCTGATAGGTCGAACGCCCACAGAGATGATGGTTCGTCATGGTCGATGGCCTCATCATCTGAGTAAGGAAGGATCGCTGATCCCCGGAGCCGGCAAACGGCATCTCCAAGTGACGTTCTTGCAGAGTAGGGGAAGCCCGTAGGATAGTGTGAGCTGAGGAGCGGAACTCCTATGCCCCCCTCCTGCAGCGCTCGAACATGTACTCCTTCTCATTGAGTCGCCCAATGACGGATCGGCGACTAAACCTGATACCGCAATTTAAAGCCTCATTCTTTTTAACTTATTACGCGCAGATAATAGGGACTTGCTTTTATCCCATTCGACAAATTCGTCTTTTCAGGTACCCTTGAACCGTGGGGCAGTGGAGGGGCGTCAAGGGCGCCAAGCGAAGAGGGAAGTGTGCAGGACCTGAGTAAGGGACGACGCCGCAGAACTGTCGACGGGAAGAGTGTGTGATACGTAAATAAGATTAGTCATTGCGCACCTCTCACGTCAGGGGCCGCGAAAGGCAAATACGACTCGCACGTTGTAAGCAGCGACGGGGCCAGGACCTGTCGGTTGGGTTACATCGCGCATCCAACGCCTCGCCCGTTAATTTACTCTCTCAGCTAGATTTTCAGGTCTCTCACCCGCGCGCGATGGGACCCAATAACTTTGCTCCGTACTCCGTACTCCCTTCGTAATAAGCATAGCAAGCTCCACGCTGCGTGTCCGCGCCTAGCACCGTAGCTGTTGTCAAGCCGGAAGATGCAAGAATCATGCAGCTAGATGAGAGGCAAGTTTCTCTGTGTCAACCTCAACTGACCGGTAGCGACCTGAAACACGGCAGATCTGTCGCCTCTTCCCTCCATCGCTAACTTCAGCTCCTTACGAGCACGTGCGACTACTCATGTACCTGTGCTGGACGCGTGGAACTGCATCATGCAGCCTCGATAGCTTGCTGGGCCCCCTCAATGCGTGCTCCTGTACCCGCTTGATCAGGTAGGCCAGAGTAAACCGTCGTCCCAAGGACAGCACTATTGTCATATCTGCGAAGAGTGCATGCGGCCGATAAGATTCGGATGGCCTACGGCAGGCAAACACTATACCCACTGGCTGTTGTGGACCTCGTTTTTGATACCGTGCTTCCCGGAAGACGCTTATCTAACATCGCGTGTTGCTGTTCGGAGCCTCGAGGGTAGCAATTACGGAACCCGATGATTCCTCGAAGTGTGCTATGTAGGTGCTCATCTTGGTGAAGTTTCGCTCCAAAGACTCTTTGACTCCTGTAGACTCATCCTGGTACGCAAAGCTAGTCAATACCAGATTCGAAATTTCACCCGAGCCAGGGATCAGTAGAATGCCGGGTCACGATCGCGAACGAACAACCTTGCATGGAAATATTACTATGTAGATTTTAGTCCATGCGACGACTCAATAGCTCGTTAGGGCACGGATCTGCAATGGAGACACGCAGTGGAGATAAAGGTATATCCGATCTCCTAGTGTCAAACTAAATTATACTGTAACGTTCTCTCGGCACCGAGCTGGCTGGCGGTAGAGATTTAATAATCATGATACAGGATATACCCTGATATCAGACAAGCTAAATTGCTATAGCATCCGGCAGCATGCGTTACCCAAGCGCATAACATCCAAACAATGTAGCCTCAGCTGAACTCCTGCATAAGCCTTGGAGGCGGAGACCGGGTCTGGAGGCCTTATATACGCAGTGATGATGTGAAGCAAGCAAGCCATAGCCCTCTCATGAGGCCGCCGTGGGGAGGGCAAGCGCATGGCAAGAGGCGAAGCCTGCCTGTCCGCTAGGGGTAAGGCTTGCAGGGCACGGTCCGTCTTCTCCCGTCATTCGGGAGGATTGTACCGAGAATGCCAGGTGCTCCGGCTTTGGAACGGGCCAGAATGTCCCGGCGAGGACGAGGGCGCTTGCCTTGAAGTACGTTGTGTAGATTTGTCCGTTTAAAAACTCCACTTTGGGGGCGGAACGAAAACCATCCCCTCAGAGTAGATACATATGTTCTCATTGGCAATCCAGCCGCCTACTTAGATCCGCGTCTTGCCTACAACGCCCTACACACATGCATATACCTGGTTGTCGTACCAAGCCCCTTGCGGAAGGTAACAAGGATCTGAGACCGTCTTCGTAACACGCTGATTTCGATTTCTACTTAATGTACGTAAGCTCCGTAGGTACCGACCTTATACGAGGGGCTCAGAGTGTAATAACCCCGGTTCACATGAGAGTACATACCTTCTCTCGGCATTCTGCAGGAGGTTGTACTGTACGATGGATGTCCTTGATGAGCGCAATTGCGAACTGTGCCATATTGATTCGGGTTTTCCTAATAGAATGCCCGATGCGATAGTCGAGATAAGTAGGTTTAACCCCTCTCCGTACCCCTCCAAGACAGCCGAGTAGTTGGCGCAGCATTTGGTACGATACCTATGCAATGCAGGTTAATCCGCGATGCATGATCCTTCGGCTTGCGGTATCTTTAAGCTTGCTGTCAACTTCGCATACCCGCACTGTTCCTTCTCTCTGTGAACCATACCACACCCGAAAACGATTCCACATGCTTTTAAAGCTCTTACCCTTTTCAGCATTTCGATGCTGTGGCCGCTTATATAAGGTTGTTCAGGACGACGACGACAACGACAACAGCACCCATCTCCCGGAACCCTGCTAGCATGCGAGCGGTTCCGCGGCTTTTCTCGCCTCTCTGGGCCGAACCTACAATGGCTTAGCCTAGGGTCTACGGTGCTGAACCGAGCTGGCGGACTGGGCTGCGCCCTGTCGCCCTGCGGCCCACAGATGGACGGGGAGTACCTACCAACTAGCGATGTTTGGAATCGCACCTAACGTGACATGTTACTCCCACCTCCCACCGCCTTGTAGCGTAGCAGCCGACCCTCGTCCTTATCTCACTCCCTTCGGAGTCACCGCTTACTTGGCAGTAACTCGAACCAGTGAGCGCCTCGAAGGCGTTCCTGGTAATCAATCCAGCTTGGAGTTTTGGATTCTTCAGGACCTCGACAACAGTAACTAATTCGCACGGGGGTCGTCTACAACGCATCTGGCTCATATGTCCGGCGGATAATGAGTCCTAACGCTAATGGTTAAGAAGCGCGATTGGCCAAGTCCGCGAAGATTGCCGAGTCAGACGCCCACCTTGGAAGAGCGGAGTGAACTCTCAATGGATGCCAGAGCTAGGGCGCTTTCTGGCCAATCAGGCGTGCCCCCGTCGATGCCCTGCAGATGTGTGAGATGTGCGACACCTTTGCTTGCTGATCGACCAGCCATTGGGTAGCCCTGCTCCGTGTTGGCATGATACACCTATTGGGCCATGACGATGTCCCCTCCGGCAGGTGACGCGAAGGAGATCATAACCACGTAAAAAGTCGAGCAGCACGACTTACTACTGCCGAGAAGAACCCAGGATCACTTGAGCATTTTGTAGTGGGAAGAGACCTTGCACGGAGACACTACTACTGGAATCTTCATCCTTGCTCTCCCATCTGCAGTCTACTGTATCCGAGGCCTCTGTTAACCTATGTAGCAGACTGTTCTTGGCAGAGCCGACCGTTTCCTTAACCCGCGTTGCCATTGTCTGCCCCAGTTCCCGTGCCAGCCTGGTGAAGCTAGCTTATGGAGGCCCCTGGTAATACTACTAACCACTAAGGGTCGCTGCCCCTGCCGATTTATGGTAAATAGTCAGAGCCTGTCTACCGAAAAAGGGCTCGACCTGTGTTTGATTTGTTAGAGGAGTGGGACCGACTGCCTTGGGAGTTTGAGCTTGACTAGGCAACTTAGGTAGGGCTACTGGGAATTAACGTCGTTCAGCCTGGGCCGTTGTCTTTTTACCTACTCATTGCGTCTTACATCGTATCTCGTCCTTCTCGATACCGACGGCACTCTGCCTCTGCGTAGGCAAGACAACCATCACCGAGCCATGAACAATCCGCATCCATACCGACGCGCATCAATGCTTGAAAGCTGATGGATCCGCATATGCCAATTCGGACTCACCCTCGAGCCCAATGAATAATTCGAATCGACCTTGGTGACATCGCGTGCGTGTACAAACCTCTACAAAGGTGCAACGCCCCAGAAAAATGTCCACGCCTTTCCTATCAGCGATCCTCGGAACGCTACTCGCAACTGGTCTGGTTACCGCTGAACCGAGAACGATATGGCTTGAACCTTCAAAGCAATGGCACGTTATAACCAGCACCCTCTCCGCGCTTAACTGTAGGTTAATTGTAGATCAGGTCCGGCATCGACGGGAATTGGTCTTCGCTAGGCATCTACGTGGGAGAGCCAGGGCAAAAGGTCGACGTCACAGTGAGCACGACTGTATCACAGATCTGGCTGGCTGGGCCGGGTAGTTGCAGTTTCAGTAAGTAATTACCCATCCGTACCGTCACTATGCCGCCAATGCATTACGACAGTATCCGTCATATGCCTAACTTTTCATTCCTAGACGTTTCATGTCAAGCAGGTCGTGGGGGCGTATATAACGCAAGCGCATCACTTAGCCGGGTACCTCTTGGCGCATGGGGCCTCGGGATGGGCTATCTCGGCCTCGGCGGCAACGGTGATTATGCGATGGAGACGGTCGTCGCCTTTGACAGCACACAGGGGAAACGAAACTCTCTGAATAAACAGATCGTGGCCGTTGTCAATGATACCGACTATACTACGGGGTTCTTCGGGCTGGGGATGCAGTCTTTCAGTTTCGAAAGTGGAGTTGCACAGAGCCCCATTGTTGCGTTGGCTGACCGGGATGACACCATCGGAGGCCATAGTTATGGCTACACAGCTGGAGCGTACTATGGTAAGTGCTGAGAGCAGGCTCTAGTTTTCGCGTTAGATTACTCACGACAAACAGCCGGCACCAGTGGCACGCCATTGTCTCTGACTCTAGGAGGCTATGACGAGAATCGCTTCGAACCTCACGATATATCGTTTCGGCTGAACTCGTCAACATATCACCCCGAGGTACGGATCAGGTCTATCACGGCATCCGTGGCGAGCCTTGACGAGGCTCCTACGTCTTGGCAGTCGACGTCTTATGCGTTGTCTTCCATCGACGAGTCAGTTACGGCGGTTATTGACAGCTCGACTCCATTTTTATGGCTTCCATCTTCTATATGTGACCGATTCGCTGATGCCTTCAATCTGACCTGGGACGAGACCCTTCGGTTATACTTATTCGACGATGATAATCTCGGAAGGTTTCGGTCATCGCAAGATCTGTCAGTCACTTTTACGCTGTCCAGTATCGACGACACAAACGATTCGAGCGAGCCCCTGGATCAGCGGGATGTGAATATCACCATCTCCCCAAACGCCTTTATTCAGACTTTGCGTTATCCGTCTATGAGAGCTGTCAACTACCAGGCCCCGCCAGTACCTTACTTTCCCCTACGAAGGGTAAATGATGGAGGCAACATCATCATCGGGAGGACCTTCATGCAAGAAGCTTATCTGATTACTGACTACGACATGCGTACTTTTTCCGTACACCAAGCGAGGTTCCCGAACGACCCACTGAGAAACACCTCGATCAAAACCATCCCTTCGGGCAGCCGCCCGCAAGGTCCACTTACAGAGTACAATGCTCTGACACGGGAGGCAGTGGCAGGAATCGTCGTCGGGGCTTCTGTTCTTGGAATGGCTATTATAATGACGGTCTGGTGGATGCTGCGGAAGAGGAATGTTCAAGGAAGAAGGGCCGGGCAGCCAGAGCCACCGAGGGCTCAAGCTACCGGACTTCTGTCGCGGATACCCAAGAGGCTCGCATGGCTAAAGTTTAGAAAGGGGACTCTGGATCAGTTCAGCCCAAGTCCATACCCATCCAAGGGCTATAATACGCCGAGTCCACAACCACTACCAGCCGTGCAATACGGCCCTAGACACCTCAGGTCGAACTACGCGGAATTTGGAC
Organism: Monosporascus sp. 5C6A; assembly: GCA_004155035.1. Taxonomy (NCBI): domain Eukaryota; kingdom Fungi; phylum Ascomycota; class Sordariomycetes; order Xylariales; genus Monosporascus; species Monosporascus sp. 5C6A. The sequence goes on from QJOB01000025.1 coordinate 336,778, forward strand.
CGGAGGATATTATGGCGTATGAAATTGCACGAATGGGACTAGGTCCTCTGCCACCGGATCTCGAATACGACCTAAGCTCTCCGTCAATGCAGGAGCATGCCAACGGAGATCAGGCCGAGGATCTGACAGCGTATCATCGACCGTCTCCGGGAGATATGGGGCTCGATTCGAGGTTCACGGCATCTCAGTCGCCCGCTGATTATAGTGACGGGAGCACATCGCCAATGAGTCCTTACAGCGACATTCGGGGTGAATGGGCGCACAACTTGTCCCAGTATCCTTCTTCCCAGCCCTTGGTCCCCCTTCAACAGAAGGCCCGAACCGAACATACTCTAGCACCCAGCGACCCAAACCCGAATTCCACCCTGCGGTCCGCGCCTTCTTATGGATCGCTACTTCCCCCTTCGACGCCAATCCAGAGGTGGCCGATCGACTCGGACAACGTCGTCTGCCTCGGTCCGCTGCCACCTGGTGTCCGGTTGCCGTATCAGACGTATCCGTCATCGATGCCTCCGCCAGCCGGGCCGCCATGTGTCGACCTCATGGATCCGCCCACTATCCCGTCCCTCGATCGCCGGCACCGCGCGTCAACGACCGACACGCTGGGCAGCAACTACACGGTCGACGAGGAAAGCCGCTGGCGCATCCACGGCTCCGACATAGTCCACATACCGCAGCCACCGGAACGGCGATATAGCTGGGAAGACAGCTGACCAGAGCGATAAGATTAACTTTCGTCGTCGGGAGCATCTAATGACTAATAAGTCGCTTGGCGCATTTTCCTTTTTTATTATTAATTTTTTGCACCATATTTCTCATCGACACAAGATCGATATACGAGCGTTGGAGTTTTGGGAGGACCGGCATAAGGGTTTATGAGGGAACGGATATACCCCGTCGCAGAGGAGACGCAAAAATATGGGACATACGTACGCACGAAGGCTTGGCAAGGACGGAGTTCTCAGAGTCGCTTTTTACTCTTTCGGTTTTTCTTTTATCGTTGTCATACGTGACTCCCTGACAGTGCAATCCTACCTGGGCATGCGCTGATGGTACGTACGCATTGACATATGAAAGACGGGATGAGATGAGCGACGGGCGACGTCTCCCACCGGGGGCAGTGGCCACGTCACAAAATTTGAAAGAGGGCAAATAGGATGTAATCGGCCTTCGCCATAGACGAGGATGTATTAAACGATAACGTCGTTTCGAAACGTAGATTCGATGGATATAGTCTTGTATACACAAGACGCACCTGTACATAAAAAAAAGCATATATATGGGGTTAGAACCTTGCTATATACATTTAATTAAACTTTACCAGTCACATAGACGTAAACCACTTCGCATTTGTCTTTGGATACAGCAGTCGACGCTGCTTGATAAACCAGGGGGTGGCCAGAGATGACAGCATGCTAGACCGCCGGCCGCCGTCCTTGTGTCCACTCGGATCGGTTGCTTTATGCCACCCACAGATTTTTCTACCTATCTATATATTCATATGCTCACTCAGGCTTCACCAACTTCAGCCACTCCTCTCGCCACCGCAGAGTAGACGAGATCGACGGATGTTGTCGATCAATAAAGCATTGATTTTTACAACTGCAGAAAGGGGCCATGTGGTCTGTGTTATGCAAAGGTGCTCTCTTTGCTGATTCCGTTTCTTTAGCTGAGGCCGAATGGGGCTCCAGAGACTGCCGGGTTTCTTTTGCTCTGATTTAAGTCGTGTACCTTGCGAGATGACCGTCTAGGCTCTATGCTGAAGCGTCTACGTCATCCAACCATCCTCGGGGCAGGCGGCGGTCTATAAGATCCCTTCGCAGCCCTTTAGACCCCTCGACCTTTAGTGCGTGGCATCTCCACATGCGTGAAGATCATCGATAAGGCACCCCCAAGCAGATTATCCCATCTATCAACCACGCCACCTACACTCATGCTTCGGAGCGGACCCCGGGCTCCCCGCCATCCCATGGATTTCTGGCCATATGGGCCTCCCGAGTCGGCACCGGTGTTACGGAGCGCGACTGGCCGTCTACGGTTTCTTCATCTTGGGGATCTCGGCGGTTATGAAGGTTACGCTGGGGATGGGGGTCGCGGTGAGGGTTAGGCTGGTGAGGGGATGGAGGTCTTTTCAGTCCGAACATGAGGCTGACAGGGCGGGGCGAAGGGGAGGGCGGCTTATCTCTTACCCCAGTCGCTGTCAGCCCTATGCTATCGTTGCGTGTGGATGTTGAATCTAGATAGCACAGCTCCGAAATTATCCGTGCCCTACTCTACTATTTGTATGGTGAGTGCTGACACGGATACTCTCGCAACACCAGTATAGATAAAAGGCATGTTATCTGCCGGAAGTAGATATAAGCGATACGGCAGGCCTTTTTTACCCCTTTGTGATAATATCTGGGATTCATATGACCTCCAGCCGGTCCCGGCTATCGTCCACTTGCCTTTGGGGCAAAATAGCAAGGGGTGTCGCCCAGGACCTGGCTAAGAACAGCCGCAGGGGTCCTGCAGCGCTAACATAGCTTAATCTGACAATACATGCTTCCGATCCACCTGGTTCGTTGTTTCGTGCCTGAATGCTTGACCTCTTCCCAACTGCGTTCAGATCGGTGAATCACAAGGCGATGTCGGGAAAAGATACGCGGTACACGGGCGTCGCTGGTATTGCGCTGCTCTATTGGTGACTATGGCAGGACGGAGATCTACTCGGACTGTCGGGCCGGGGAACAGGCGCCATTCCTTGACGCCCTGAGCTGTGATGGGAGACGACTAACTCACTCATCCTCTACACCCGGTCACATCTTATCTTGAAGCCTCTCTCCAGGTTCGGGGTGACATATTCCACGTCTGAGAAATTCTCCTCTAAAGGATCCGGTTCTACCATCATCAGGGAGACGGATAAGCCAGGCTTGTTTTCTGCATTTCAGCCTCGACGGTGACGACTCTGCCGTCCAGTAGAGACGATCAAATCCACTAGATCGCTAGATAGCTCGCGGTAATGCACTTACATCTTGCGAAAGAGCGTTGCCCCTTTCTCCGGGACTTCAGAAAAATAAGTCAATTTTTACCCCGGCCTCGTGCTCAAGGTGAAGATGCCTTATGATACATACCATTTCCGATCGGGCTTGAATATCTCTGTCGTCTCTCAAGCCGTCTCGACGAGGTGGGACGTAAGCCCCTAACGAGAGCAAGTAGCGCCACATATACGGTCGCCTCTGCTCGTCTGAGGGGAACAGCGGTTTATTAGGCCATTGAATCGAAGCTTCAAAATATCTCGGCTATCAAATACGCTGCCCTACAGTTATACAGGCAGGCTTGGGCGACGTACACCCACCTTGAAATACGGTTGGGAATAGCGGACACAGAGACAATTCAGGAGTATGCTTTGGGAAGGTCCTGGCTATTGTCCTTTGTCAGCAGCAGCAACCTCTGGTCGAATTCCATTTGCTGAGCGGGGTAACAAGGGGGTAGAGCTGTCACTCAGCTTCCACTTAGTTCATTCCTCGCCAGAATAGCTTGCGGAAATTGTAAGAACACCGTCTCATCCGGCCCTCGACGTTCGCCCAGTTGGCTACCTTAGCGGTAGCTATGTCAGCCACATGATTCCCAGCCTTGACCTCTGGTAAGAAGCTTTGTACCAGGGCGTACCATCCCCTTCGGGATCCATAGTGATCCCTTTCCCGGTAGTTTGCCCATGGCCTGGCTGATGGCGGCGACACTCAGCGCGGCCTTTCAATAATTGCCATTAGGAATCTCTAGGATTAAAGCACTGGAAAGCCTTCTCGCAGCCTCAGCCACCTCGAATAAGGGGGTGTGGACCCACTTATCCGGAAGAAACTTCCGGATTCCTAGAGGATCAGTCATCAGCATCCTTGCGCAGCTCAGTTGTTCCCCATATGCATTAGCGTCTGCTTTGCCCGCCTCAGCACCCGCCGCCAACCCACCATCCCGCCTAATACAGTCTTGCAGTCGCAACTTCACCAAGGTGGACCATCATATCCCTGATCGTCCCGGGCGCGGCGATAGGAGTGAGCTGAGCGAACGACTGATCCGTATGCGACATCGGAACTTCCTTTGCGCTCTCCCGGAGCTGGAGCGCCACGCCAAAACATGAGCTGCACGGCCTGCTTTACCGGTACGGTCCATCAGACCGAGACGAAGGGCAGGGTCTCCAAACTCCACAACCGCGACACATACGTCAGCGGCCCGGAATTCGGCGCCTCGAAAGGCGTACTTGTCGTGATATCTGATGCATTCGGCTGGGAGCTTCCGAACACGAGGATATGGGCCGATCGGGTCGCGGAGAAGGGAGGATGGACCGTCTTGGTGCCCGACTTCATGGACGGCGAGCAATGCCCATCACGAGCCCGCTGCGTGTGCTAACTCCCGATCAGGACGTCCGGCTCCCGTGTCCCTCATGGACACGATGTCCAATCTAACCAAGAAAGGCACCCTTCGGGACACGCTCTGGAAACCCTACTACGCCCTCCGCGCGATTCCCGGTTTCGCCGCCTTCGGCCTTTTCAACCGGTTCGGCGCTGCGTGGCCGAGGGTGCGCTCGTACTTCGCCGCCCTGCGCTCCGCACCCAAGTCGTCGCGCCTACCCGTCGGCGCCGTCGGCTTCTGCTGGGGCGGCCTGCACGCGGTGAAGCTCGCGGCGGACGGGAGAGGGGGAAGGGGCCTGGTCGACGCTGCATTCACGGCGCATCCGCAGCCGCTGGCGTTGCCCGGGGACGTCGCGGACGTGGCGAAGCCGACGGCGGTTGCGATCGGGGACCGGGATTGGGCGATACGTCTGAGTGGGATCGAAATGATCAGAAAAGCGTTCGTGGAACGGAGCGGAGAAGGCGTCGAGTGCGAATTGGTCCTTTACGAAGGCGCCGGCCACGGCTTCGCGGTCCGATACGATCCGGGAAACGGCAAACTGGCGGAGCAAGCAGAGGCAGCGGAAAACCAAGCAGTGGCATGGTTCAATAGGTGGTTCGCGGCAGCGCAGCCTTGATGGAGATATATCAAGCGTCCGTAGATGCAGGCGTTTGTCGGAAATCTGATTTCAATAGCGAGATCTTCCATTTGGGGCTCATAGTACGGGTGCAAAGGATGTAAGAGGTGTCGGCGATGTGGTTCTGTCTACGATATCCTCCTCCGCCCCATCTAATCACAACCTTGTTTTCAGCAGGGCGTCAGTACCGTCTACGGCATCCTACGTCAGTCTCCCCTTTGTGTTATATTGTGCATTTTAGATGACGTTGCATTGATCTTATAGTAGGTAGGGGGGGACACGGGAGCCTGGACTCGGCATATGCCCAGGACGCCCCCGAAGCCGCGGCGGGTCAAGTAAGCTCCTACGGCTCTTCTGCCTTTCATAATAGCTCATATGATTCCTGTTAGTTATTGGCGTTTGCCTTTCTCTCGACCAGAAACGAGCGAGACGAGCAACACAGGTACAATCGTCGGCAGGCAAGACGGAAACCGATGAGCATGTTGTCGACCAAATCACCCCCCAGAAGCAAAGGGCAGCGCGAGGGCGTATGGTCCGAATGAGAACGGCATTTCTGGGACAGCATGGGGCTATCGACAGAACCGATGAGAGAGTAGAAGGGTGCCAGGGAACCAACCGAGGATGCCGGAGGACAAATAGTCTTAACGTACTCTACATTCCACGCAAACCAAACTAGATCTCAGAGGTCCAGCTATCCACGAGCTTAGAACGGGCCAAAAGAAAAAGATGCAAATGTATTCATGATATATTCCAAGGCGAAATGGTCAGGCAAACGCCAAAATATATGGCTAATCTGATGAGTCCGCAAACTCACGAACTGATTACACCCCCTGAGAGAGGTGGCAAGAAGAAGAGAGAAACTAAAAAACCCTGCAGCGGGTTGATATGACGAACGTAATAACGGCTCAGTCGCACGCCCCCGAATTCGCCTCAGATGGCCTTCCCCTTCCCCTTGCCGGCAACCCGAGACTCGAGCGCTGGGAATTGGTCCTTGAGGCCGAACTCGGCAAGGCTCGCCTTCCTGCTCTCCTCCTCCGCCAGGCTCAACTTCAGCGCGAATTGCAGGTCGTCGTCCTCCGCGTCGGGATCCGTCACTACCGCGCTCGAAGAGGACTCGGTCCGCTGCAGCATAGGCGTATGGCTGGAAGACGGCGAAGTGGGTGGGCATCGTTTGCTTTTCCCTTCCTTATAGACGACTGGAAATTCAAACTCCCCGGAACTATTGCCCTGTGCAGACTGGCCCGCATCGTCGGCGCTTTCAAGGAGGGACAACCGTAGCGCAGCTTGAATTTGAAGTTCAAAATCGCTCTCCTCGTTGGTTGCCTGCGCACTAGGGCCCGAACTTGCAACAGGTGGACTGAAGCCCGTTATGCTAGGGTCAGGAGTGATCGTGTCTGCGCTGCCGGTTGTAGAGGTTGTATCGAAGTCTGCAGCTGAGCCGGGATCACTAGCACTAGTACGTCGCTGCTCGTCGTGAAGAAACGCTTCCTGAGATATCATCTCAGCATATTGAAGCGCTTCCTCTTCGGTCAAGTCGGCAAGCCCGACGCCAAAGCGGGCTCGGAGACGAGTTCGCTCCCGTGCTTCAATTTCCTCCTCGACACGCAACTCTTCGGCCTCCGCTGCGATATAGCCCTTGACACCTCCACCATGGCGTCGGCCTGTAGTGCGGCCGTGCACATCTGAATGGCGAAGGCGACGCTTACGGCCTGTCGCCTGGCCCGAAGAACTGTACGACCAATAGCGTACAAAGGCACCAAAGGCTACTATACCGCGAAGCACCGTCGGGTCAGGGTCGAGATGGATTGCTCCGACGGCCGACAAATTCGAATTTCGCAGCGCAGGATTGACGGTGAGTACATGGCGAGGCAGTCGCCCTGGAGAACGAGAGTTCAGGGTCCGAACTGGCTCTAACGTGGACGCTAAGGGATCCCACGCTTGCACCAGGCCATCGCTGCCTCCATGGACAAGGTACAAGGCTGAGACTGCTAGACACGAGATCTGCGGCGATTCTGTCCGAATAATCCGAACTGGCTGCACACCATCACTTACATGTGCTGCACGCATATTCCAAAGTAGGATCTTGCCGGTATCAGTACCAACGCCGAACAGCCTTGCGCGCCTACCAGGAATGTCCGAAGAGGATTGTCCTGTGGGAGTTGATGGTACGTTCGGAGGGGTCACAGCGTTCCTTATGGGGTCCTCAAAACGCGCGACGATGGCGAGTGATGAACAGTCAACGCTGCTCGTGGTGATTTGCACATGCTCAACATCTTTTGAACAGAAAGACGTCTCTGTCCAATCATCCATTTCCGGCTCAGCTAAATTCTGCGAAGTTGGAAACGTCATGTCCGATGATGACACGGCCCTTTCCAACAGCGACGAGCCGGTTGGCTTCGGAGAATGGGGCTTAGGACTGCTCCCACCGAATATGGAGGGAGCTACTGGCGTCACAAGTGGTGATTCCACAGGGGACAGAGGCTGTTCGCTTTGCCGAGATGACTGGCTCACGCTTCTGCTGTATCGGAGAATACTCGAGGTTTGGTCCTCTTCGATCCCGCAATTGATGGCAAAGATGCTTTCACCAGCGCCATGCTCATCATCTCCAGCGAAGTCCACTTCCAACCTCCGACGCATATCCCAGCCAGTGCACACTTTCCGGAAATGAGACGGTTTGTAGCGTAGGAATCTTTCGATTTCTCGGGCTTCTGCAACCAGTTGCTCTTTCTTTAGATTCATGCCGTTCGAAGGTGACCTCGGTGAATAGGTACCACGGACTGCATTTTTATCTAATTCGTCCGGACGTGCCTGGCGTCGAGTAGCTTCCACCAACTGCCAATAAGCAGAGCGCCCTGCATGCCATGCAAGCTTAGTACTATCGTCAGCCTTGCTTTTAGTCGCAGGCGGAGTCGGAGGCTGGGTTAAATAGTAGACCTCGCCTAGCGCATTCAGTGCAACAGCCCAGACTCGCCCAAGCGCTTTCCTTTTCTGGCTGTAGTTGTCATCCACTTGGAGAGCGATGATGGGAACTCCTGGGCTAAGCGCCCAACGGGCAGTGATCTCACCACTGGCGTAGCGTGGACCCGAAGGGTCGTAACCTAGAGCATATGTGGTCACGATACCTAGAGAGGAACCCGTCATGATCCCAACCATCGACTGGGTCAAAGAAGGAACGGCAGATGACTTGGCGATCCAGACTGAGCAGATCCCCTCCGAAAGCTCCGGGATTTTGGGTATGTCTGGATGAGCCTCGACCACGCTATTCGTTTGGCCCAGATACTTGCCCCTATATTCATTACTCGGTCGGTAGAAAACACGTCCACCTGGGAAGCCCTCTCCGCCGACAACGCCATACGGCTGGCTGATATCCATGACGTTGGGCACAACCGCCGGACCTTCGCCGACACCGTACGGTAGTAACCGAGGTACGACCTCGTCGAGTTGGGCAAACGCGAATGGGTCGTCTAAGCCCCATTTCTCGGCTCTGCCGGTGGTAGGATCACTGGCACTTGCAACGCACAAATCTGCCGCGCCCTGGAGGACCCTAGGAGCCTTTTTGCCACTAGGTGTGAAGGTCGCATGAAGGTGAGTCACCATTGCGGGCAGCTTTGTGTTGTAAGTCAAAACGGCACTCGACTTCTTACCAGACTGCGCGTTCCGGGAAGACGAGCCAACCCCACCCAAATTTGTCCCAGGCTTGCCCCTAGCAAGACTACGGAGGAGACGGGTTCGCAGCAGGTATTCACTGCGCCAGGATGCATGGGGCGTAAGGCGGGTGAAATATCGCGTTTCGGAACGCACAGCATCTGAGTCGTCCGGCTCTCGTGTTCCATCCTTGGCTCTACCGGTTCCCACCAATGCGTCCTGACCGGGGAAGAAGCGTTGGAACGCCATGCGCCACGCATGAGGAGTCGTCACGAGCGAGTAGAATCGCTTGGAAACCAGCGCCACGGACGCGTGCGAATCCGGATGCAAGTGGGAAAGAATATGCGTCAAAATCTCTGACAGGATTGTAAGATATCAGACAAACAGCGGTACGCATCGCGACGAGAACGTACCATTGGGGAAGTCGGAAAGCTGGATGCCGCCGGACTCGGTATCAGCGCGCTTAACCACCGTAAAGCCCAGAGCTTTCCTCGGGGTTGATAGCGCTAATGCGTTCTCATATTCCGATATTCTTTGGCCGCGCAGAGCCGGCTGTCCTGTACCCGAAGGCGCGGGGACGTTCAGGCCACGCAGTCGCTCGTCGAGGACATCCGGGTTGACGCCGTAGGCCAAGTAATCTCGGACTGACTGGGGCGACAAGCTGCCGAGGCGCTCTTGTTGCTGCAGGGAGTCGAGGGCAGAGCCACTCGGGTTGTGATGCAAGCAGCCATGTTGGATGGAGAAGCCGGTGAGATGGGTGTTGGTTCGGTTTTGAAGGTTTTGTAAAGTCTCAGAAGGCACTTGTTGCATAAAGTAAAGTGAAAGTAACTTGAGAGATTGGTTGGCCGACTGTGCGATGTAGAATAGCACAGTCAATAGAGAGGATTCTGAGTTGCCGGAGCGCAAGAGTACCGAGGGAGTTGTCGATGCTGTGTCGTCGCCTTGAAGAACTTGGGTGTAGATCGCATGAGGAGTAAATAAGAGAGGAAGAAGAAGAATGGGCATTTGACGCATCAAACCGTCATGATGGCAAGACTTGGCGCATAATGATTGATAAGTACTTACAGTAGCACTAAACAGATCTCGGCACCTCTGCTGTATTGTATATAGAGTAAGTTATTAGACTAGGTTAGATGGGTATCTTAAGTCCGAAATAGCCCGATTGTTAAGGGGATACGTCCATCTAACAACATTCATGTCACTTTAAGGTTACTCAACGCTTCTCACAGAAGGGGATCAGGATCCGAGATATCATCAAATTAGGTTCAATCGGGCATGTCGCAAAGCGGGATGAGTGTTATTTCGTACTCTGACTTCCGTATGCAGCCACCTGAAGCGAAGTCTGTAATGATAAAATAACTAGCATCGCGCACTCTATTTGCGCCTGCCTTGCTTTATTACATTACCCAAATATCTCAGGAGAAGCCCGTGATGCTGTCGCTAAAGTACGTAACTTATTCTGTATAATACAGTAAGTAGAACTAACCCGGATTAGAGAGTAACAGCACCGTGGGTCTTTCTATAGTGGATTCTCACATCGTTACGTATTGATGAAGCGCGCGCAAGGCGCCGGACATGCGCGTACTCATAACATATATCTAAACGCTCCACCCTCATCCCCGTCGCCGTCTCGGCTACTGCGACCTGCATAACCCGCAACGAGCCCCTGCGCCTCCTCGGTGCCGGCGTCCGCGCCCGCGACATTCTCCTCGTCGTCTCCGTCGAGCCGACGATTCAAGTGTGCGAGGTAGAATCGCAGCAGCAGGGCGAGCAGGGCGACGGCGGCCATGGCGACGGCGCAGGCGGCCATCCCGGGGGTATAGAAGGGGGCGTGGCGTCGCGGGTAGAGGCGGACGCCGACGAGGGGCCCGCACTGGCCGACGAGCTGGAGCAGGGCGAAGCCGCCGCCGCGCCGCGACGCCGAGGCCTGGTTGTTGACGGACCAGGCGATGACGAGCACGACGACACTGAAGAAGCCCGTAGCCGCCGGGTACACGGCGGCGTAGCGCAGGCCCGGCCCGAGCCCCAGGGGCCGCGCGAGCGCCAGCAGCCCGTAGCCCGCTGCCGACGCGAGCGCATGCGCCACCACGAACGGTGTGCGGCGGCGCGCGCGGTCCGACAGGCGGGCCGTGGCGAGCACCGCCGCGAAGGCGAGCAGGTACGGCGGCGCCGCGAGCCCCTGCGACTCCAGCGCGCTGTAGCCCATCTCGTTGAGGATCGTCGGGAGGAATACGGGGAGCGACGAGTAGGCCATGTTAGCGAGGAACAGCATCGCCGCCGTGATCCAGGCCTTAGGGTCGACCAGGACGGAGAGCACCTCCCTGGACTTGAGGCCGCCCGCGGCCTTTGCGTCTGCTGCTGCGCTTGAGCCCTTTCGTCGCGGTTTCTCGTGGCGGAGTCGCAGACGCGCGACCTTTTTCTCGCGGGCTGTTAGGTAAGGTGCCGCGTCGGGTGAGTCTGGGATCACGCTCCAGGCGACGGTTGCGACGACGACGGAGGGGAACCCCTCTAGGAGGAATAGCAGTCGCCATGGCGCTATGGGGCTGGCCTCGCCGACTTTCAAGATGAGCCAGGCCAGCGACGACGCAAATGTTGTCGCAAGCGGGGCCGCTGTAGTAGTCTTGGTAAGTATTCGGCGAGCTAGATGCGGGCGACATCAACGAGACAGAAGATATGCGGCTCGACGTACCGGAGATGAAGATGGCGGTACGGAAAGCCAGCTCGTGCCTTTTGAAGAAGAACGATAGATAGTACGGCACGCCCGTGAAGGCCGCCTCGCCGATACCCAACATCGTACGTAGGAATATCAGGACGGGGTACGAGGTACAGACGGACTGCAGCGACGCCGTGATGCCCCAAGACGCCACTATAGCGGCAACGTAGACGTGGGCAGGAATAATCTTCCATAACAGAGACATCCATTCGAAGCCGATGTAGGCCAAGTAGAAGGAGGTGAGAGCCCAGTCATACCATTCGTCTCTCGGCGGCTGTGTCTGCAGGTCTTCCTCCATCCCAGCGATGCGTGCGTTGCCGATATCTGCATTGCGCACGAGCCGCGCGTCAGCAGGGGAACCTCGATGCGGGAATCACGAACGAGATCACCCGCGGGAACGCTTAACAGTGAAGGCAGCAAGCGAGCGAGCGAAAAGAGAGAGAGACGCACTCGACCTGTCCAGGAAAGCGAGCATGTAGCACAGGCTCAAGAAGAGCACCAATCGCCGGTCAAACTTGCGCACCACCGCCTTCTCCTCGTCCGGCGTATACAACTGGAAGCTAGCGACCGTACTGCCGCTCGTTCTCCTCTTCCTCCTCCCTCCGCCGCTGGACGAATGGCCCTCGTCTTGGTATGTCCTCCCGCGCATATCCTGGAGCTCGTAGTCTCCATCGTCTGTAATACCGACGCCATCGACGCCGAGGTCACGCTCGTCCCCGGGCGGCAGGCCGCGTCGGCCTTCCCCACCCTCCATGTCAGAGCCGCTGTCGCTGTCGTTATCGGGCGTCAGATGGGCGCTCGTCAGCACAGACGAATCGGAGGAGAATGGCGACGCGACCGGGTCGCTGTCGTCTGCGGCCATCGCGGGTTCGATAGCTTCCTGCCTAAACTCAGGTAAGGAACCAGGCCTTCATGATACAAAAAGTCTTTGAATCAGATCCCGGTCATTGCTAACAAGATGATGGGACGAGCTGTCCGGATACGGTCGTGTTCAATCAATGAGAGGGGGAGGGTTGGTGGGCGCTTGGGAAATTCAGATTGGCTGGACACATTACGTAGGTACTTAGTTCAGGCGCTCCCACAGGCTGTCTGGAAAGCCCGTGCATGGGCGAAGATGCATTCATTAGAGCGCAATTGCTCCCAAGATATATCCTATAGTTCGAGTCCAAAGCATAACGCGGAGCGGGAGTCGTAGGAGCTTTTAATTATATTATTTCTTCGTCTATTCATAATATATATGCAGGGCGTTATGCGACGTGGCTTTATAGATCCATAGTCAAGAGGGCGGGGATTTACAAGCTCCTGGCCATATTCAAGACAGCCACCTCCTAGAGGGGGTGCGCCTGCAACCTTCGACTACTCCTCCCACCACAGCACGCACAGCTACAAAAACCCCTTTAAAATCTCGGCCTCCTGAACGACGACTCCACTTCCTCGTCTCGACACCACGCCTACCCCAAGGACCCGGCCCCCCAACTCGACAAAAAGCATTAAATAAATAGAGACCTGGTCACTGCATTCAAGCCAGCACAAGGCGGGCAGGAATTGTTGTGATGCCAGAAAACTGCGAGACACTTCCGGTAGATTCGTGGTTGGTTTTCATCACCGACCAGCAGCCGTCTCAGAAATAGATGACAAAAAACCTCGGCGTGATGACACACTCATAGTCGTCGTGTTTCCAGTCAGAAGGCTGTCGACAGCGCCACCAATATGAGCGGCGCGGATAAGAGGGCAGCCTCTGACGGAAGGGTATCGAAGCGTAAATAAGAAAAAGGAAATAGAAAATACAGAAGTGCCTGTCGTGTGCAGGGCGTTCAGTTCCAGCCGAGAGAGTTCTCAGCGGCAACTGGCGCCGAAATGTTCGCAGTCCGAGCCGAGGTGTTGCCGCCACTCCTTCCACTTCCGTGGCTGTTTCGCATGTTCCCTGCGGCTGCACCGTAGCCTGTGAAATCCCGGCTGAGCAATGCACCACCCATCAGCGGGGGGCTGCCGGACTGCCGCATGTCAGAGTAAGATGCAACAGAACTGCTTCGCTTGTGCGCCTGCTTCTTCTTCTTGTACCGGCGAGCGATGACGAACATGGCAGCCCCATACGCACCAGCGACGCTGGCCGCACCAACAGCGATACCAGCAGCCATACCCTTCTGTGAGCCCGATGCCGCTCCCGGATTACCAGGGCTGTTGAATGGATCGTTGTTCGGCGCTCCGGTATCGCTCGGATACCCGCCGTCGCCACCGTTGTTCATGTCACCCTCCAGCGTGGACCCAAGGATGATATCAATAGCGGGGTTGATCTCTTTAGTCAGGTTCCTGACAAGTTCCCTCTCATGGTTATAGAGGGCCGAATTTGGGGACTTGACATCAAGCCTGAGCTGCTCGACACCCTCAGTGGGATAGAAGATGAGAGCCTGTGACGTGATGTACTCCAGGGGGTCTAGGGTGTCATAGGGCACGATACTGTGCATAACGATCCTCTTGTCATCCAAGTTGAAGTTACCAGCATGGGCAAGTGCCTGAGGGAGGAGGTCGAATATCTGTGCCGCCGCCAGAGGCTGGGTCGCAATGAATTCGTAGTTCTCTGCGAAGAGGAAGGAAATCTGGATCATGGTCGAATCCTCGGGCTGCTGGGGCTCCTCATTCGGGGTGATTGCCCTGGGAAGACTGGTCGGGATTCCCGTCGATGTCGTGGTCGGAATGACTCCCGTGCTAATTCTAGTCGAGGACGGCTGGAAAAGATTCGAAGTAGGAAGCCACGATTCCGTATTTGCGACTGTCTTCGTAGCAGGGATGCTCGTCAAGTCAGAGGAAGTGCTAGTAGAGGTCACAGTGGTTGTCGGCGTCGTTATCGGGAGTTCTGTACTAGTCGGAGGCAGCAAGCTAGTGCTCGAAGAGGGAACATCAGTGGTGAGAGATTCTGTCAAGGTAGCCGAAGATACCGTAGGCTCCGAAGGCACGGCCGTGGATGAAACCGTAGTGTTGGGACTAATAATAGTGGGAGGCACGGAAGCAGAAGTGCTGGACTGTGTCACAGGGGGAACCGTGGTTTTGTTAGAAGGAACCTGGGATTCGGATAGGGTAGGAGTCGCCGTTGGTGGCGTCGACCCCGACGCGGTCTGTGAGGAGGTAGATGCAGTCCCAGTTCCATTGATGATCGGCACATCAGACGTGGAAAGAGTCGGCGAGACACTGGTTGATGCAGTTTGCGATACCGTGGTGAAGCTTGAGGTTGACGGTACGATGGGTGTAGTGACCGAGTAGCTTGTCTCACTTTGAGTAGGTGGGGAAATCCCGCTGGTCGAACTCCTGCTCGGTCCTTCGGTTGTCGATTCCGTGGTGTTACCTGGAACACCCGAGCTAGTGGCTGTTGGGACAGTGGACAGTGTTGGCGAGAGCACCCCAGATGTTATACTGCTTAGCACGTCGGTGGAGCTTGCTATCGCAGTAGCATTGGCGGTGACATCAATTGGCGGCAGTGTTGGTGAGAGGTCTCCAGATGTTGTACCGCTAGGCACGCTGGTTGAGCTTGCTATTCCAGTAGAATTGGCGGTGATATCAATTGGCAATGTTGGCAAGAGTCCTCCGGAAGTTGTCTCACTTGGCACTTGGGCAGTGGTCGTGATAGACTCGGTAGCGTTGGGTGTAATATCCGTTGGTAGCGTAGGTAAGAGCCCTCCAGAGGTTGGCTCACTTGGCACTTGGGTAGTGGACGCAATACTCTCGGTAACATTAGGTGTGATATCCGTCGGTAGCGTAGGTAAGAGCCCTCCAGAGGTTGGCTCACTTGGCACTTGGGTAGTGGACGCAATAGACTCGGTAATATTAGGTGTGATATCCGTTGGTAGCGTAGGTAAGAGCCCTCCAGATGTTGTCTCGCTTGGGACTTCAGTTATGGTCCCCGGCTCGGTAGCGTTAACCGAAGGACTTGCTGTCGTCGTTTCCGTAGGATTGAGTGTGATATCAATGGGCAACGTTGGCAAGAGTCCTCCGGAAGTAGCCTCACGTGGCGATTCGGTTGTGGTCGCCGGCTCGGTAGCGTTAACCGAAGGACTTGCTGTCGTCGTCTCGGTAGGACTGAGTGTGATATCAATGGGCAACGTTGGCAAGAGTCCTCCGGAAGTCGCCTCACTTGGCATTTCGGTGGTCGCAGGCTCGGTAGCGTTGACCGACGGACTTGCCGTTGTAGCAGCTTCGGTTGGCAAAGTCGGCGCGGGACTTTCAGAGGTTGCTTGGCTCGGCAGCTCCGTAGCAGACTCTGTTACATCGACTGAAGGGCTTGCCGTTGTGGGATCTTCGGTAGGCAATGTTGGCGCAAGTCCCGTAGTCGATTCGGAGGTCTGTGTTGCAATAGTTGAAGATGGCTCGGTAGCGTTCGCTGTCTGCGACGGAAGTACTGGGTCAAGGATGCCCGTGACAGTATCTCCTAAACCACCGCCAGTGCTTGAGGCCTGTGCCGAATCCGACGACGGGAGCACTGGGTCAAGGATGCCCGTGACAGTATCTCCTAAACCACCACGAGTGCTTGAGGCCTGTGCCGAATCCGACGACGGGAGCACTGGGTCAAGGATGTTCGTGATAGTATCTCCTAAACTGCCGCCAGTGCTTGAGGCCTGTTCCGAACCCGATGTTGGAGCAGCAATGTTTGACGAAGGTGTCACAGCGACACCGCTCGAAGCCTGTTCCGAGCCCGACGACGGTGTGCTAGTACTCGACGGAATCACATCATCGTTACTCGATGTCTGTTCGGCGGTCGGTGTTGGTGCATTAGTACTCAACGGCGGAGTCACAGCGGCACTACTCGACGACTGTTCGGAGCTCAATGTTGGTGCATTGGCATTCGAAGAAGGCGTCACGATGCCAGTCGGCGCTAAAAGGATCCCGGACGACGTAGTGGGGGCGGTCGAGGTTCCATCCGTCTCCGTTCCAGTAGCAGACGATGCTCCAGTGCTAGGCGCCGATCCGGTGCTCGACGCTGTCTCTGTACTCGACGTTGATTCGGTGCTAGACCCTACGCCCACGCCGATAGATGGCAAAAGCGTGAATGTGTCTCCACCATCCGACGAACTGGACACATCGGTGGCGGAACTCCTGGCGGTACTAGTCCCAGATGAAGCGACCTCCGAGGACGATGATAACGACAACGACGGCGAAGACGATGACCCAAGATCCAACTCGTTCGTCAAGCTAGAGATCAAACTTCCGATTCCCAAACCCGAATCCGTCTCCGTTGCTGTCTCCGTTGCCGTCGAACTTAGCGATACTGGCGTGCTCGTGCTCGTGCTCTCGGGAGGGGTCGTGATAGTCTGGTTCGTAAACTGTCTCTTGACATGCCTTGGATAGTAGATCTTCGGCCTATCCCGTTCAGCGCTAGCCAGCGACACGAGGACCAGGCAGGCAGCCACGAACGACTTCGTATGCATTGCGACCTGATGACTTCACGTCTCACTTCTAACAAGTGTTGGGGTTCTCCTGAGTGAGATTGATGTGGTTTAGTTACGTATTGTGTAAATGATAGTATATTGTTTGGGCCTTCCTGCTAGTGTAAGTCGAGATTGTCCGCCTCCGTTATCAGCTGCACTCACTCTGTCAGGGCAATTTGAATCAACGAGTGTACTTGACAATAAGATGTCAACGAGCGTATGTTGTCCTATTCGACGGCGTCCTGTCAGTTGATCAAGAGCTTGGAAGCCTTGAAAAGGGGGGTCGACGCAACGATCGACGCAACAATGTTGAGCCGAGTTTGGCGCAATGGATATTGTCGGCGGTTGCTATTAGGAAACTGGCTTACCGCTTTCCTAGAAAGCCTTTAATGTTCCCGGCGCTGTTTCCAAAAGAGTGGCACGACGATAAAAATCGTCAATTATATGGTTGTCGTAGCCGACGAATGTGTGGTCTGGGTGTGGTCTCAACGAGGCATTGGCTGTTGGTGCTAGGGCCCATAGGGCGTCCTTCCACGCCGGCTCGAATCTAAAGTTGGCGCGATCGAGAAATTGGGAAGAGGTCTCGGGCTGGAAGAGATGTCGACGCCGAGAAATATATTGTCATCGAAAGGAATCCCTAACGGACGTCGGCGGAGAGGAAAAAGAAGGACGAGGTGAGGCAGTTGTGGAAGACAAAGCCGAAAATGAAGAGAAAGAGTGAAATGAAAGACGGGACTGCACAAAACACGCGGGCAGGCACGCACACACACACTGGGGACCGGGGGAGAATGAGAAACAAGCAGATACGACCCGGTTAGGAGGGATAAGTGAAAGAGAGGAGGCCAGACTGGGCTCCCTAGTCGGTTGGCTAGGCGTGTGATTGGCGGACGCTGCAAGATTCCCCTGTGATACCCAAAAGGGAGCGCCAATACTACTATATTAGGCTAGTCTGTTAAGGGACCGGAAGACCTAGCGTAGCTCTAGCCTCTATCCAAACTTGGTAGGTAGTACGACAGTCAGACTTTTCGGGGCGGTCCTCTTCCCGCAAGTTTAAGTTAGCTACTTCATGGAAATGCTTAGCTAGCTATAACTTTTATATCTGTAAGTATCATCAGAAAAGACCGATCCCGCATTCCTGTTGTCCGCTTTCTTTTGCTCGGGTACAAAAAGAAGGGCATCGTTTCAATGAAGTGAAGAGGTGACACCCGTAAGTGAGAGGAGGGAGTCTGTGACTTGTCCGTCCTACAGAAGATTGGAAGTGGGGACCAAACAGCCCGGTCATCTTCCATCGTCCCATCTCCCCCATCTTCCACTGTTGGTAAGCAAATACTACTACGCAAAAGATATGCATGCATTTCTTTTAAGGCACTGTGTTAATTGTATGCAGAATGCGCACGCAGGTTTATACGATGACTTGAAGGACTGGAGCTAGACTGTGTATGTAAGGTATGTAAGCGTGTGAATTGTGCGCTAGTACAGCGGCCACCCTCGGCTGTTCCTGAATCCAAGTTTGGCCATCGGCCTATTATTATCTTCGCTGGCTCCAATTCCATATGACACGGACATCATTCTCAGGCGTTGGACATCGACACGATGTGCTGGCATATCTGTCGATCCGTTTCGAGCATGTCAATTGCCCCTGTTGTTGAAGTGTACGCCCAAGAGGTAATGTTCTCTTGTTTTAAAGGCTACGTAGATACGGTCATCTTCGAAACAAGCTACGTGAGGACGGCTCAATACCTACACTGTCAATTGTGTATCCTAACAAGTCACCTACCACGTACTGTAAATCATACATGTCAAAGCATCATATGAGAACCTGCCAGCGATTACCTGGACTGAGCCATCTTCCAGATCATCGCTTAACCGGTATAATGGAATGCTGGAAGAAACGGTGTACATACCTGTCTTATGTGCATCTTTCCCCTGAGAAACGGCACCGGATCAATGCCGTGACGCAGTTTGCATTGCACAATATGCCGCTAAATTGGGTGTCATTTTTACATACATATATATGCACCTATGCAACACTCTGCCTGTCGATGTGACATCTGCGCATATGCAGATGCAGATGAAATATATGATAATATGCACGCGGTCTCGTGGCTGTGCCTCTTACCATAGTAATTGTGCTCATGCGGGCAGTTCCCGTGTTCTCCACGCTAACCTAAACCCCCAATGAAAGGCCTTATCCCTGTAATCCAAGGTCGTAGGAATGGACCCAACACCGGATTCTCCTGCCTTAGCTCAGCTCGAACGTCCAGTAGGAAGAGCGTTCAATATTAAAAACTGACAATTTTTGAGGGGGTATAATACTCGACCTATTATACTGTATGTATTTGAGAGGAGGCGGTGGTATTGTTTCGTCGATATTGTACACAATACACATACATATACTTGTAGTAATGTGCGCCGTACGGACTCCATGCTAGCCCCCTTCGAGCCGCTATGCTGGATGCCTGCTACTGCTACATACTACATACTCCTTGCACTCCGTATTTGCTGCGGCGCAGAACCTTGACGATAAGGCGGCATCAGTGCAACGCCGACGAGATTTACTATTTAAGCACATCGGGCAAAGGGTCCAGGGTTGGGTCCATTCCGAGATGGCTATGCCCTACAAAAGGCTGGCGATGCGCCCATTGGACATGCAGGTCGCAGCTGTGGAAATGCGCATGGTACGCGCCCGCATATTCCCTCGCGTCAATTCTCGATGCCGGTCTTCATGGGTTTGATGAACAATTCTTTGTTCGCACGTCGAAGACTTTCCATCTGTCCCGAAGTTGTAAAACATACACGTGCATATCTACTCAAGGCACCCTTCTATGGGAAGTACGCACGAGAGGCACGCGTGAAATACGTGCATATACGCCACTAGCTTACAGTAGAGAGCCGAATACGTCTACTACAAGTGGTTTCCGTTTCAGGTGCCCCCAGCGACAAGGTAATTTCCGATGGAGCAGTTCTAACTTCTTTTACAGTTTCCTAGCGTGAGCCGTGCCTGACTAGACCCGATATGACCAACAGGGCCAGACGAGTTGTATCAAAAAGCAGGAGACGATAGAGTTTAAGGGTTAGTACGCCCAAGCCTCCCACCAAACTGGGAAGGTAGGTTTCGTATTACGCAGTCCCGTCGTTTGAGCTACTGAACATACGTAACAAGGGCTGTGAGGAGATTTCTCGTGATGCTCTCCTGCCTGCACGTCAAGCCACCAGTGTCATCACTTAATTCCGATGCTTTCTCACATCAACTTGAAGTACTTACTCGTAACAAGATCTCCTTCCAAGTTCGTAGATATGAGATTCACATAACTTGACTATGGAATTGACCACCTAGCTCTGTGAAGTAGGGGCTACAACGAGGGCTTATTCACTTGCCCTAGTCACGAATCGTAGAAACGCGAGAATATGGAGGAGAGTAGCTATTTGTTCTTCTGGGGAATCGTAACTCGAGAATCAACCACTTCAAATGAATTTACGTGGGTGGGAGGCGGTAAAGAACCCGCAGCAGCGACCGTTCTGTCAGGTCGTAGTGTAGGCCGCCTCCCACCCAAAAAAACGGTCGTGCTCATTGTAACGTGCGGCAACATCCATCCGGTCCCAGAACCGATTGATGGCTCGGCTTCCAATATGCAAGTGCCGGCAGCCGGAAGTTATTAATAAATGCAGCTTTCAGGAGAGTTGCACTATCGAAAGCCGGACCACTTCCGGGTACACAGTTGCAAACGACTGTTAGCTCGTGCGTCTACGAAGTAGGATGGCTGGTAAAAAAAAAAACCCCGCTTGCCCCCCTCAAGGCGACGAGCGGGAACATCGCCACGTGATCAGGGCCAAGAATATGCAATTAGAAGCTTCGGCGCTCTCATTTCACGGGATGCTGCGCATAAGGCTCAGTGATCTACGCAGAACAAGGACAAAGCAACCAACGAGGCTTTCCCAAGATCAGGTGTACCTATGAATCCCACATCAACGAGTTACTTGCGTCGATCCATCCCACGGCGACCCGGCGAGGCTCTGGGAGCATCTGCGTCCCTCCGTTATGAGCCGGAGCGTGCTTAGGGGGTTGGTTGTGTAGCTTGCTATTAGTCACTAAGTTATCCGTTGACGAATGCTTCATCAGCGCATTGGGGAAACGTCATCTGCTACTCTAGCGTCACTCATGAGTTTGACATATTACTAATATCATGACAGTTGTAAAGTTTAGCGATTCACCGCAGGGGCATTGACCACGGAGGCTACTTCAAAGGAAATGCCCGATAACGGTTGTGAATTCCAGGCCTGTCGCCCAGCCCCGTCGGCAAAAATGACAGCAGTCAACTATAGGGCCGTGTAAGCCAGCCCGTATGGATATCGGGTCAGGCACGCTCTCCTTTAACCACATTGTTCGTGAACATATGGCAGCTGTAGTTCTCACCAGTAACTACGAGACTTCGTTGTCAAACGGGATGGATGCGTGCGCACCTAGCGTTGTCATCAGGACTGTCCCTCTCGTCTCCGCGGCTCTGAAGCCCAAGCCAAGATCTTTCCGAGACTCTGTATCTTCATTGCTCTGGATGTTCGCACACCATCCAGGGCTAGATATGTTATGTGACTTCGATATATTTTGTTGCCTGAGGACTCCCAATCGCGGGTCGCGATGGACGTCGAATTCGCCTGCCTACCAGACTGTTACACCCCTTAGATAACCAGTATTGTTGATTATACCTCACTATGCAACCTCGCTGCCGGTGCACTTTGGCTCACCCATTGCTGTACCTTCATAGCAGTCAAGACTATACCTCCCCGTCCCCGGTTCCATGGCGCACCAGTGAACCACGCCGTCAGGTTGGTCTCCGGAGCTACCGGCGTTTTTCAATCTGGCAGCTGCGCTAAGAACCTTTCCAAGGGAAAGCGGAATTCGTCACTTCTAGTCGCGTATTCGCAACAACGGGTTTACACGTCTTCCAAAGCAATAAAGGGCACAGTTTAAAATCCGTTGGGGTGGAGGATACGACGGCATATACGGGGTTCATAAGGCCTCTCACTGCCCATGATGCTACCACCAAGGATAAGGGAAAGAAAAACTACGCTCCTAATGGGTTTATAGCTGCTTACGACGTCAGGGTCCAGTAAGTTAAGGGCTTGGAGTATATATGGTGAGCTAGCTTACTACTATCGTATTCGTTATGAAGGGGGGCGTAAATCGGTCAGCTGCTCATCTTGCGAGTGCTTGCGTGGTCTAATTAAGGCTGATTACGTGCAGCCCTTGTCTTCCACGATCTTCCTCTTGGATGCAGGAACCGTAAATCGACGGTACGGTACGCCACATCATTGGTTGCCAAGCGTGCTAACGTAGACACAATCGTACGACACAAAGACGGCACGGTGTTACGCTCACTGGTGCCCGGCCGTCTGGATGCAGCGGGCCCATGAAACGGACGAGAATGGTTCGGATCTTAATTCAATGACGGTAAGGACATGGGAGGATGACGAATCCGGTTTGCGCGACTTATCTATCACATACTGCGATCAACATTGGCCGATCTGCAAGATGCCTTCCATCAGATACCGGCAGGCCGTTATCAAAATAATTGACACACCTTTAGCTCGTGGGTCCTAGGAAAGTGTGGTCAATTATTTTGATCACGGCCTGACCGGCTCCGGCTGACTTCTTTCCATTACACCGGCCCACGGCCCCTCCTCCGCCGCCTTAGTGGAGGGCCAACTTCGATATCCCGCGTGGTCCTGGCCAAGACGCCCTCCCGGTAGGACAGGGGCGGTCAAGCTAGGCCGTTCTGGGCCCTGATTGATGATGATGGCGCATGCGGGCGACATGCGGCTTGCTTTCGAGGGTTTCCCCGTCTCGTCTCTTTGCTTTTGGTCCTCGGCTGGGAATTGAACGCCACATTGTTGTTCATCATATCATGAAAATGGCCTACCGCATGCAGATCGCGCCGTTTGTCCGGCATTTTGGGGCCGTACAGCATCCACTATAAGATGCTCGAATCTGGGACCCAGTCAAAGTGCTCCCCAGAGAAAAAGCGACTCGCAAGCATGTCCGAAAGCGTGTAGAACTTAAGAAGAAATGGCAGGGAACGTGTTCTACGCGCCCCCTCCCTAGTACGGGACCGTGGGGACGTACACACAAAACGGAACGCCCTACGACCTAGCAGCGTGGCGGCATCCTAAACCTCCTTTCTCTACCAGATGACATCAGCATTGCTAGTTTCTGATGATGCGAGCTAGAGAGGCGAAACCGTGTATATAGCTTTCGTTCCACCAGCCTCTAGGGTTCCATAGCTCCAACACAGTACGGTTTGAGGACAAGGAAGGAATATCCGGAATGTCGATGGTTAGAAGCACGGATTATAGCTCATGTAATGCCGATTACTTTGGGGGTATTGGGTGTGAAGCTCTGCATGTCGGGTGTTCCAACATGCATATATTGCTGTAGTGTTGTTTTTAAAGCAGACCTGTCACATCAAAAGAACTAGCCCGGCTTGTCCAGGCACAACCGGACCACTGGATAGTCCTATCAGAGTCGTTCTAGCATATCATGCATCGTAGCACGTCAATGCGACCAATATGGTCACCCTGCAGCAGCTGATGATAAATGGTCTCCGGGGCTGTGGATATGTTCAGACCGTATATTTTTCGGGAGGATCATCAGAGCCAGCCCCGCGGCTACCTATCCCCCGGATTTGCAACAAAACAAGACGTCATTTGGGCCCAGGGGGGAGTCTTTATGCCCTCTTGTCCTTCAACCGTCAATCTGTCAGTCGGCAGCATGTGATAAGAAGCCGAGACTGCTTGCTGAACTACATAGGCGATCATAACAGGTAGTGTGCAAGAGAACATGGTGCAACGGGTGCATGATATCCGGATACTTACTACCTATCTGTATCTGCTCAGTTGCAGACATACTAGGTATACGCATGTTGCCCGTGTAGATCGCTTGAAGCTGCATACGGACGTCTAAGTGCCCTGATCTAAGGAATCTCGGAGCTGAAAGTCGAGTTAGATCTATCTGATTCGGGAGCCTCCCGGCGGCGTGTGGCTTATTTCCTAGTCTGCACCAACACATTATGCATGTACATGCGTAAGATGGTTTGGTCAGGCACACGGGCTGTGAACCCCTAAGGCGAACGAGCATGAGCTAACTATGCGTACTGTGGCTAGAACAGGGAATCTGGTCGTCTTGCATATCTCCTTGGGTTCCTAAGCTAGGTAGGTATGTGCACGGAACGATCACGCCCGCCTCAACTCATTGCTTCTCGTTATTCGATCGACTGACCAGAGGTCGTCATTGGGAATTCCTTATATATTCTGTGGTCGTTATGTCCGTCCGGTTCCCTCCTCATCCCACGTTTCGGCCCTGATCCAACCCAATCCTCTCCTATCGACCACGCGCAACTCCACAAAGCTCGTCTCCGCCTGCGACTAAAATACCAACAAACTCCTACGCGTACGTAATTTAGCCGTCCAAGAAACCCCACGGATATCACGCTTGTGACTAAACATCCCACTTGAATCCACAACGCTTGGTCTGGGCTTGTTCTCAGCTTTAACCTCCTTCTACACCACCCCACCACAGCCAAATCGTTCCTTACCCAACTAACTCATATTTCCATTCTCATCCCGCATTCATTCTAACCATCATCACTTAGTCACCATGGGCGTCACGAAGACAGTTATCCAGGAGGGCAACGGACCTCAGCCAGTCGCGGGCCAGAAGGTTACTATCGAGTACACTGGCTGGCTCAAAGACACGTCCAAGCCCGACAACAAGGGTGCACAGTAAGAAAGCCCTACCTCCCAGGGACCCCAGGGCTGATGTCGGTCTTCTTTGAAGATTTCCGCTAACGGCACTACCAGGTTCGACTCCTCGGTCGGCCGCGGCGACTTCGAGACACGTATTGGTGTGGGCCAGGTTATCAAGGGTCAGATTTGCGGCTTCCAATCGCTTCCGTAGCACTCCTGTTGACACGATCAGGCTGGGACGAGGGCGTTGTGCAGATGAAGCTTGGCGAGAAGGCTACTCTGGACATCAGCAGGTACGGAACATCCTGAGTTTTTCTTCTAGTCATCTCTTTACGACCAGTGGGCTAACTTGCAAACCGCAGTGATTACGGCTATGGTTCTCGGTATGTTCCTCTTCCTGTTCCTCCCACTATGTTGAGAAGCCGCAAAAGGTTGCCCTGCATAAAAGGACTCTATTCGGCATTACGTTGCCCTCTTGAACGTCGCGAGGCAGTCGAGCTTCCACGGCCTTCAATTGTGGTTGCTGACCATGGTTAACAGCGGCTTCGCTGGCCACATTCCTCCCAACGCCGATCTCATCTTGTAAGTATTCAGTGCTCTCTAGGGATTTAAAACGACTTGGGGTCGATTAACTCTTGGATCATAGCGATGTGCACCTGAAGAACATCTCCTGAGCCGTTTCTGAGAGTGGTGGTTCACAGAGATGCGTAGTCTAGTCGCGAATGGTTTTGCGGTGGGGGATATGAGACGGTTAGCTCAATTCTGAGGCAGTAGTCAATAGAGTCAAGTGAGGCAAAAATTCTAGACAATCGTCCCATTTGAACTTCTTATTAGCTCACAATACCCGCCATGAAACATACTTGTCTAAATTCTGGTATGTATTAGGCATATGTTTGGGAAGCTCAGATCGTGTGAATCGACACGAAGACACAAACATCCGCCCTCGCGATGCAGCAAACACATATCAACGAAAGCCTACTCTATTATCGAGCCGCGCCAAGGCCTGGTAAGAAAGTTTCGTCGGATGATTCTGACATCGCACAAAGGCAATAAATGCAAACACACGTTCCACGCAGGTGCCTATCTACCTCAACGGGTTCTCGGACCGGCCGCATGCTCTCTAACTTCCTATGCACCTTACGCATGGAAACCCCGGCCGCGTGTGGCATTCGGAGATTTTTAGTCTTCTACTCCGTCATCTAAGGCCGAGTGCGAAGAATGCCCAAGGACGGACCTGTTCGTGTTGGAACTTGCCGGCAGCACTTCGTTCCTTCCCGTCATGCATCGGGACGGTGCGAGAGCGAGCGAGCGAGCGTCGGCGTGAGGTTGGGGGCTCGCTTACGCGAGAACCCCCGGCCCCTGTCGCACAGCAAGTAATCGCGTGCCACGCTGTGGCGCGACCTTCTGTTACTGGTGTCTCAGGGGGCAAAATCTGAAAAGGCGTCCTGCGATCGTCCGCGCGGCGGTCTCGCTAGCAGCCTTGGCTGTGCTACACCACCGCTTGGTGAAGCCTGCCTATTTTATTTCCCTTTCTTGTGTTCGTCTAGGCTAAGAGTGTGGGTGTTTCCGTCCCTCTCTTTTCGTCGTTTGCACATGTCAAAAGCAGCACGGCGATATCTAAGGGCGTAAGCCCTCACTCTCTCTGAAGTGATAGTTTGGAGAATTCTAGCCCGGTCGGTATGTTTCCCGGACTGGAGTCTATCCTCCTGTGTCGTGTGAATAGGCGCTCTGGACACAGACTTGGCATGCCTGGTTATGTCCAGGTCCTTGGAAGGCGTATATCCAGCCCGTCGCTGTAGTTCATAGCATTACCAGATGGTGATGAGCTCTTGACTCCCAGATAGCGATGATCTATAGGATTCGGTTCGGCTCTGTGTGGCACTAGGTTTATCTCTTCTCGCCGGGTCTCTGTTCCGCGTCGCTATACGGAGTATGCACGGAGCTAGTGACTAAACTGACCTCCCCAGAGTTTGTGCAACCCGGCACCATCAAGTAGACTCGGGACCGGAAATATAGGCCTATGTATATCACGCAGGGGGTTTCCGAACAGTTGGTGAGTACTTAGGCCTCGCGAAATTAGCTACCCGTGATTCACACTCATGTTGTTTCCCTGCGACTCAACGGCCTCGAGCAAAGACCGTATATACAAAGTGGAGTTGTTCCGATAATTCGCTTTTCCGACCTTGCGTGCCGCGTGAAGGGCGTCCATGGCTGTGGTAGCTCTATACGAAGGAGGAAAACGGGGTTAATGCTGCCCGGGATGTCGCAGGTCGTGCTCGTCGGGCCCCTCATCGGTTAATAACTAGCAGTTACGAATGAACTCAGACAAAGACACGTTCCCCTGCCCTATAAAGAACTCCTCGCGCACCCCTCTCACAGTTCCCGTCGTCGCAGGAGAGGCTTGCCTTATACCGATACAAATTCCCACTAGAACTTAACCACTGGCATAGCACACGTCAGGGGAAACCTAGCTTCTGCGGTTTAAGGGGTACTACTATTACAACATGCAGCTTTAAACATTAGATCTCTTTTCTGAAAAATTTTAAGCATCCAAATCCTCGTCTTCGTGAATAAGGGGTGCGAGGTGAAGTTTTCAATAACAGCAGTGTGTCCCTAGACCTTGGACCGTAGTCAGGGGTTATTCAGAAGAGGGTTATGTAGAAGAGCATCGTTGTTGTACTCCCTGCAGCGAGGCGTTTCCTGAGGCTGCCGTGTCGTGGTATCGGAAGTGGATCATCCTGCAACTCACCCCTATTCGGGTTCTCCGTTTGGTAATTGAGAGCAATTGCGTCGAGCTCATGACATCTGGGCTAAAATTTAGTAGTGCTCCTTTGCCTCTCCGTCCCGACGCGCATCCGTGCCCTCAGCTATTAGCTGCGCCGCATTCTGCATTCCCGCCTTGAAGATGGATACACCATCTTGTGCTACTCGCGCGGATGCTGTGCGGTAGACAAAGAGCAATAGGGACCCAGGGGCTCTCTTCATCCCCGAAAGCTGGCGCGGGCGAACTGTCCGTCGGTGATTACCCCGGTGCAGCCTAGAACGTCATATGATGCATGATGAAGCAATGGATGTATCGTGGTCGCAAGGGGCTGAGTCCCATGGGAGGCTATTCGAAACGTATGATGACATCCGGTAGTACATGCTTAGATCATCGTCTTCTACTCATTGGTCCGTGTCATGCCGTTCATCGACGGGCGAGGACGACCTCACGGAGAGTATGTGTTGGGTTAGGCCCGGGCCGCCCGACGTGAACCTTTCCACGGCATTTATCACGGTCTCGTCGAGCACTGGATGTGATAGCTAGCGCCAGCTAGGTTTTCTTCGAGGCGTGGTGTGGGAGGTAGGTGAAGAAACTTCCCTCTAGAAATCGGCACCCCTGACAGAGACAAGTTCAACTATGGGAAGAAAGGGTCGCCGAAAAAGCTAAGCATCTTGAAGATGACCATACCGTCTAGGCCTGGAAACAAGTAGCCCGACACGTAGCTCTCCGTACCTACGGTCCGTTGATACATCAGATTCGCAGACCGGCTCACAAGTCAGAACAGCGAAGGCTGTGGTGTCATAACCAGAAGCGTGTAAGACGGGCTAGGACTCGCGCGTCCCTGCTTTGGGGAACTGCCTACACACGTGGTGAATCGCCTTCAGGGTCGGCGAGAGAACTTAAGCGGGCAATCTAGCTAAGGGGCTGGCACTGACTTTGCGATAGCTACCGAGCTGACCTCTTTACACTAAGAGCCATGAAACTGGGCATGGGAGCGTTCGGCGAGCGAATATCGTTGCTTTCTGACCGCCGGCTGCTGCGATGATGTCTGGCAATGCGAAGAATGCTAGCTAAGACGCTGCGGAGACCGCTATAATGAATGAGTAAATATGCTAGCTCAAAACATTTCCTCTGGCGGTAGATTGAGGAAGATGGTGGTATATGCGGGAGAAAATAGGCATACACAACGTCCAGGAACGATGTCGCCGCAGTGAAGGTATATATAGAATCGAGGGTGAGGGTGAAGGAAAGGGGGATTGACGATGGAAAAGGGGCTCCCCTCTTGTTTTCTTGTTCCTTTTATCTTTGGTGGGAACCGGTGGCCCTCCATCCTCCCAACGCAGCACCAATAGCTCTTGCATCTCTTTTATACAGATGTTCCTCTGCTAGAAGTTGGCATGAGGGATGCTCAGCACTATGTAGGCATCCATAGCCTTAAGAATATTACTTAATAAAACTCGAGACATATATGGCCACTGACGACGCTAGATTACATTCTCGTTCTGGGCTTTTGCTGCAGCGAATCTGTGCTATCTGCCCACAGCATGGATATTTTCGGCCTCGTTGACTGACAGTGTCCCTCTTAAAGACTTAGTTCACAGGCGGTCTTTCCCTTCCAAAGTGTACCTAGATGGATAAGTTTTAAAGACTCGACTCCTGGCATGTGTGTGTGTGGAACTGAGGGACGGTAGTTAAACACGATAGACTAACCTGTCAACGTGCTGGGATAGGGGATCATGTAAATACGTCCTGAGAAGGAGTTGAACAAAACTGGATGAGGTTGATAATACTGTAAATCCCCAATATGACCTTGCTTGGCAAAACCCCACTCGCTACCTTATACACATGAGGTACCAGGGTACTTAAGGTGTGAGCCGCCACCTCGATGCGATACTTGCGGATTAGATAAGCGATAAGACGCATGATTGGCGCATACACCCCCAAGAAAAATTGGATTTTCTGGTCCCTTGAAAGATACTGTACCAATTGTAAGGTACTTAGCACTCCCCCCCCCCCACTTCGATATGGCGATAACGCGAAATACATATTTTTTTTTTATCTCTGCTCTGCTTGTTTTCCCTCACACATCGCCAAGTGATTTTCAATTCACGCCGTAGGGGATCCTCACATTTCTTTCTATTCAATTCCTGGAGGTCGTGTAATTCAATCTAAACTTGGCAGCTGCGATGTTCAAGGCTTCCTTACAACGACATGCCCAGCTGGGCAGTGTCGCCCGTCGTCAGATTGCATCTTTTGCCTTGCGGCCGTCCGGCTCCCGGTCTGTGGTGATATCAGCCCCAAGATTATCACAGACCGCCATACGGTCCAATACCCTATGCCAGGTCATACCGCGGTTTTACTCTGCTGAATCCGCCGCAGTGCGTGAAGATGGAGATTCCGCCTCTCGATCGGGACGGGTAACCCGCTTTTCCGAACTATCGAACCTGGGCGTCGACCAAAACATAGTCGAGGCCCTCACACAAGGCATGGGATATGAGACTATGACAGAGGTTCAATCATTAACTATCAACCCTGCGATGAAGGGTGTCGACCTGTGAGCTGCCGCATATCCATACCGATTGAAGCATCATTGAAGCTAATAAGGTATATCAGGGTCGCACAAGCGAAGACCGGCACGGGAAAGACCTTGGCTTTCCTCGTTCCCGTCTTCCAACGAGTAATCAACGCCCAGCCCGAGCTTGCCAGGAGAGGTGGCTATCGTAACGCCTCCTCAGAGGATATTCGTGCCATCATCCTTTCTCCGACCCGAGAACTTGCCGAGCAGATAGGAGTGGAAGCCAGGAAACTGGCGCGAGGGACCAGCATCGTCGTCCAAACAGCCGTCGGTGGCACGAGGAAGAGGGAAGCTATGATCAACATGCAGCGGAACGGTTGCCATATTCTCGTTGCCACTCCCGGAAGGCTTCAGGATATCCTATCTGATCCAGGTGCTCGAGTCGCCGCGCCGAATCTCCAAGCCTTGGTGCTAGACGAGGCTGATCGAATGCTTGATGTCGGGTTTGCTGATGCCATTCGGGAGATCCTCGACTTGCTGCCCCCTGTTGAACAGGTTGATCGACAAACGCTCCTCTTCTCGGCCACGATTCCCCGGGACGTCGTACATCTAGCCAAGAGCATGGTCAAGACCAACAACTTCGAATTCGTTCAGACCATCAGTCCCGACGATACCCCCACTCACGAGAGGGTCCCACAACACGTTGTTGCCGTCAATGGCTATGAGAACTGGTTTCCGGCTATCCTGGAGATTGCAAATAAGGGAATGGAAAAGGCGTCGCAGGATCCTTCGGCTCTCCCCTTCAAGGCCATTGTCTTCTTCTCCAGCACCGCGACTGTTGAATATGCCAACCAAGTGTTCAAGAGGACGTCTCTTGGGGACAGACGTTTCGGCATACCTATCCTTGACATTCATTCAAGATTGACCCAACACGCACGCACAAGAAATGCAGATGCCTTCCGACGTGCGAAGTCAGCCATCCTTCTCTCCTCTGATGTTACGGCGCGAGGCATGGACTTCCCCGGAGTATCTCACGTTATCCAGGTCGGCCTTCCGCCCGATCGAGACCAGTATATCCACCGGATCGGCCGTACCGGTCGTGCTGGTAAGGGCGGAGAGGGATGGCTAATCCTAGCCGAGGAAGAGATTAAAGAGGCACGCGCTCGTCTACCTGGCCTGCCGATCCGGCCAAACAACAGCCTGGAAACGGCGAAGCACGTCCCGGGACAGGATCAAGCATCACAAGAAGTAGCCCGTTTCTTTGAGGAGATCTCCCGAGGCTATGAAGCAGCACCCCGACGCATGTTCCGCGCGGTCTATAACGCGCTCTTGGGTCAGAAGATGGGCAGGTACCTTCGTCTCGAGGAGCTTATCCGGCTTATGAATGGGTGGAGCAGCAAGGGTCTCGGCTGGCCGGAGCCGCCTGCTGTTCCCCCAAGGGTGGCTGCTAATCGGAACTTGAAGGGTGTCCCGGGTGTTAGGATCGGGCACGATGAAGACGAGGATGAGCCGAGAGGCTTTGATAAGTCAGGTGGATTTGGTTCCCGATCTGGTTTCCAATCCAACCCACGTTCTGGCCCGCGAGGTGGCTTCCAATCCGGCTCACGAGGCGGCTTCCAATCCGGCTCGCGAGGCGGCTTCCAATCCGGCCGCCGAGGTGGCTTCCAATCTGGGGCCCCGAGACGCTCTGGTAGACCTGAAGACCCATTCGCCTCACGATTTGGTAGGCGGGATGACGACAGAGGTGACAGACGATTCCGCAACGATACAAGACCCTCTTTTTGAGGAAAGTTGCTGTCGCTTCTCTCTCTGGTCCGAGACGGCGCAAGGACCGTGCTGTCCCATTCACCCCATTCATGTCTTACTATCTGAGCAGTCATGTCAGCGGGAGATCAACTCCTCCCGCCTTGTCTAGGCAAATACGAGATCACGAATCATCATGTACAATAGCAATTCACGCACGAAGTCGGGTTGAGCAAAAGCGCAAGGATATAGACGGGAGAACCCTTACCGTTTGCGCTTTGCGGATCATGTCTTTGGAGTTAAGGCTTCCGTGGATCTTATATCTGGTGTACGAACGGAAAAGGGGGGGCACTTGGGCCGGGGCTCGTCTCTTTGGTTGGGAGACCAAAGCCCGCTATCCGGAGGGGAATCTCCACTTCTACTTCTTGATTGTATCCTATTCGTCGAACTGTAATGAACAACGTAGACTAATGCACCGTATACGAAAACTTAAACCCTCGAAGGGAGTCGACTAAAGTGACCCTCGACGGAGATGTATGCGATGGCCGTGTGATAAGGCGGAAGGGTCTATGTCGAAGACTATTTGTTGGACACGTTCAAGGCGCCCGGCTTTATCAAGGGCGGACCCGTGGGATAGTATCATTCAAGAACATCCACGCGAGAATCGGCCGAGCCAGCGGCCCTGATGAGAGAGAGCAAATATCGCCTCGTCCTAGATATGCAGGCAAGCTACCGGAATTCCGAGTTGGTATGGACTAAAGCAATCACTCCCGAACAACGCCCTTTCCCGGATGCGATGCGTTATAATATAGCCGACAGGGCCCGGAGGAGCACTCCGGGCGCACATAGACCCACACATACATACACGTATCCCCCGATCCCGTTTTTAGTAAGTAGGTAGGAACTATTCCCTATCCCCGCGGCGCGTCACCTGCCCTGCAGCATCATGTTCGCGTCCCAGCAGAGCAGCCGCTCGTCCCAGCCGACCGTCGCGACCCACCCGCCGACGCCGAACAGACACCAGTCGACGCCGGTGGCGAACTCGGTATGGCGGTTCATGACGCCGAGCTGGACGCCACCGCCGCCGCCCGGTCCCGGCCCCACCGGTCCTCCTCCCGGCGCCGGCGGAGGCGGCTGCGCCATGGTCGACCCGTCGGTCCACAGCCGCACCGTCATGTCGTAGCTCGCGCTGACGAGGATGTCGGCGGCGTGCGGGCTCCAGGCGAGGCGGCGCACGGCATACTCGTGGCCGAGCATCAGGGACAGGGGCCCCGCGGCCGGGTTCCGGATGTCGAAGGTCCGGATGGCGCGGTCGACGCCGGCCGCCGCGATCACGGGCTCCCGGTACTTGTTCCAGTCGTGCGTGAGGACCTCGGCGGGCACCGCGGGCGGCGGGGGAGGGGCGCCGGCGGCCAGGGGCGGGTGCGCCGGCGGCATGTGCACGGGGATCTTGACCGTCAGGTGGTACGACGCCGACACGGGCGTCCGCAGGTCGAACACGCGCAGGTGCGAGTCGGTCGACACGCACGAGACCAGGTGCGGGTTGCTCGGGCAGTACGACGTGCTGTACGCGCAGTTCCCCACGGGGAGGGTCTTGAGGGATTCCTTGCGCGCCGGGGACCACTTATCGCCGCCGACGGAAAGCAGTGGCGGATCTCGTCAGCTTTCTTGCTTGGCACATCTTCCTTTCTTTTGGCCTGAAGAAGAAGAGAAGAGAAGAGAAGAGAGGGAAGCAGGGAGGGAAGACAAAAAAGCAGAAAGGGAAAGACGTACGATCTTGACGGTGCCGTCCCACGAGCTCGACGCGAACGTGTCCTTGGTCACGGGGCTCCAGGCCACCGAGAAGGCCTCCCGCTTGTGCTCGTGGAAGTTCATTACGGGGAAGTCGGCGACGTTCGTGTCGTACATCTTGACGGAGCCGTCGCCGCACGCGACGAGAAGCTGGTTCTCGTTGATCTCGGACCAGGCCAGGTCATACTGGGCGTCGTTGGTGTCGAAGGTCTTCTCGACGTAGATGCCCTGCGGCCCCAGCCCCAGGCAGAACAGGCGGCCGTTGCCTACGATGCCGTAGTTGGCGGCCGACGCGACGGCGATGCGCGAGTCGTAGTAGGGCGAGTACTTGACGGCGTACGGGTTGAAGCCCGGGGTCCGGAATTCCAGCATTGAAGAAGCCATAGCGTTCGTCTCAGATCCAGCTAGCTAGGTCCGACGGACCCCAAGAGCAAGGAAGGCTGTCGCATTGAGTGTTGTGCCGCGGTCGTAACTTGGAACTTCTTGGACCTTTCTCTCTGAATATTGGTGGGACGGAAAGATGACGCCGAATGTTGGCGGGGGGGCCTCGGCTTCAACTGGACAGCGAACATGTGCTAAAAAGGTACCTACAACACCTACAACGGTATGCATTAGTGGGGGTTGTCCGGCGATTGCTGTGGGAGGTGAGTACGTAGTTAGCCCCACTAAACGGAGGCAGCTTTAGGGACTGGCTGCCTGGCCTTCGAATACTGTACATACTTAAATCAGTCATTCCCCGGGTGGTGGCACTTTCATAGACGTAAACTAATGATGGTAAGAGAAAGATTAATACCTGCTAGCCTGGGTCGAAGCCAAATATTTCTGGCCCATATAGAAATAAGCAGGGGTGAGATGTCTCGCGACCGCAATTAGGGATGGAGGCATTTCTCAAGGGAACGAAGCGCAAATCATCTGCCCTACAAGAAGCCCCGGGTCCGGGGGATGATGGCGAATCGACCGAACTTAAGCTGGCAATCTTGTCTTCCCTGTTCCCCGATATAAGTCAGGAGGCTTTACTCGAGTCACTCCTGGCTCATGATGGCTCCGTCGAGGTCGCTTCGTCCTCGCTCGCCGATGGTCAAGTACCATCCCCAAAAAAGGCACCGACAAAGGGCGTCATCGGCTCTCAGACTTCTCTGAGATCCTTTGCCTGCAGGTCCTCAAACCGTGAGCCACCGGTCTCGCCAAAGAAAGCGAAGCTACTCTCCAAGAAGGGGGCGACTCTTCATCTCTATGACCCCGTCGACATAGCCGAACACACCCCCTGCAGCATCATCCACAACTTCTTGCCGCAGGAAGAGGCTAATGCTCTTCTCCGAGAGATGTTGGAAGAATCGAAAACATTCGAGAAGGACACGTTCAAGCTATTTGACAATGTCGTCTCTAGCCCGCACACTTCGACTTTCTACGTTGAGACGCAGGCGGAACTGGATACGCAGAAACATGAGTACTTCTACTACGGTGCTAGGATAACGGTTAGTTTCTCGTTGCTATTATAGTCCCCACAGCAGCCGGAATGGGGCACAATCCAGGCCGATGATGCTAAGGAGTATAGTAGGATGTTCGCCGGATCACACCGCAGCTCCTGCGGGTGAAAGGCAGGGTGCAGGAGGCTGTTAATGCGGAGATTCAACATCGCATCAATACCAAGTATCCAAACGGGCAGAAACTCAGGTTTCAGTCTCCAGATCCGTGGTCGCCCAATGCTGCTTTTGTCAACTGTTACGACGGTCCGCAGGAGAGTGTCGGCTACCACAGTGACCAGCTGACGTACCTGGGGCCACGAGCCGTCATCGGATCGCTCTCGCTCGGCGTGGCGCGGGAATTCCGCGTGAGGCGTGTCGTCCCCAAGGACGCCGATAACAACACCGCAGAGGACCCTAATGCCGAAGGCCAGATATCTATACACCTCCCACACAATTCGCTTCTCGTCATGCATGCCGAGATGCAAGAGGAGTGGAAGCATAGCATCGCCCCGGCTCAAGCGATCGACCCGCACCCCATCGCGGGTAACAAGAGGATCAACGTCACGTACCGGGACTACAAAGCTAGTTTCCACCCCAAGTACACTGCGAGGTGCAAATGCGGTATCCCTGCGATCCTCAGGGTGGTCCAGAAAAAGAAGGAAAGCTATGGCAGGTACTTCTGGATGTGTCACGGCGGGAACGTGCCCGGCAAGGAGAACTGCACTTTTTTCGAGTGGGCAGATTTCGATGATGATGGCAACCCTAGTTGGGATAAGGAGCGATACCGGAAATCTATCTCCCTACCTACAAGCGGCGATCAACAGCCGAAACCATGATTATGGACACTCCAAGGTTCGCATACCACGATATGTGAATTTGTATTCAAGGCGTGAATAGTTGAAAACACTAAGGACAAAAACAGAGAGGAGATTGCCTTTGAGAGCGACTGAAGGGCGAGACTTCCGCCCCAATCTCGTCCGCCCCAATCTCGACCACCCCTCGTCCCGCTACTCATGACGACGCTATGGCTGAGGCTCGACGAAGACCGGAGCTCTACTGTAACCATCAATGCGGCTGACTTTCAGCTCCTTAGTGTCTATGCCGTTCAAGAGTCTGATGTTGATCGGCTTTATATGCGCGCTACCCAAGATAAAGTTCCTAGCATCCTCTGAAAGCTTGCCAAGTTGTTCGTCAGTTAAGGGCTGTATCTGGTTGTGCACCGGGACTCCGCACGTCTTGCAGAAAGTCTTGGCGAAGGCGTGCGTCCCAAACATGTATGTCCCCAGGTTCTCCTCGCCCTGAATCTCTACTTGCTCCTTGTTTGGATAAATCCATCTGGCCCCTTGCTGTAGCCCTGTCAGTCTCGTGTTGGGATATTCTGCTGGGGTGGGATGTCGGCACGCACTCTGAGGCAAATGCTACAGTTGCATTCATAAATCGGTGCCTCGTATGTCTTGTCAAGGGGCTTGGTCTTCACGGCGACCCTGACGGCGCCGCAGTGGCAGCTTCCCGTGTAAAGTTTTCCGCCCTCCACCTCGGCCTTCGGTTCGGGACCGGTGTATGCGGGCGGTTCATATACTGGGGGAAACGAAGCCCCGTCCACGCTATAGATGGGCGGCCGACCCGCTCGTCAGTCACCATCTC
Organism: Monosporascus sp. 5C6A; assembly: GCA_004155035.1. Taxonomy (NCBI): domain Eukaryota; kingdom Fungi; phylum Ascomycota; class Sordariomycetes; order Xylariales; genus Monosporascus; species Monosporascus sp. 5C6A. Next base: position 373,221 of record QJOB01000025.1, read on the forward strand.
CCCGAGGGAAAGGGCTGTAGGGGGAAAGCTTACGAGCCTAGGTCCATTTTCCAGACATCCAAGCCCTGGCCTTGCTGGATAGCTCGCAGCTGTGGCGCCGTCAGCATTATACACATTTCAGTACAGGGAGCTGCCAGACGAGGAAACTCACGCTCACGGCGATCTCGGGCTCCCTCTCCTCTCCTTCCTTCGGTGGCTGCACATAACCGACGCCCATGAGGGAGATGCCGCACTTCGGGCAGAACTACATTCGCGGAATATCTCCGACACTGATCAGCCCCAAGTGCCGGACGCGCACCACAAACCCCGCAACCGAGGTGTTATCGCCCCATGATAAGCAGACGACAAACCTTGTAGGTGAACACCTTGTTGCCGAACGCGTAGCCCGTCAGGGTCGCGGGGTCCCCCTTGACGAACGTGATATCCCCGCTTCGCAGCGGGAACTTCCAGATCGACCCCGTCCGGGAGCAGATGCTGCAGTTGCACTCCGAGGCGGTGATGGAGGACGCCTCGGGCAGCTTGGCGTCGAAGATGTAGGCCCCGCAGTGGCAGCTCCCGCGGTACGTCTTGAGCTGCGCCTCGGACGGCTGTTCGGGAGCCATTTTAGGGGGTTAGGGCGGCGTTTCCGTCTAATAACTCGTTTTCACGGTTTGTCAAGTTAAGGGGATATATGGCGAACCAAACGATAACAAAGACTACCTAACGTAGGGCTGAGAGCGAGGTGAGGGGAAGTTTGCAGCTCTTATACGGATTTCAAGCTAGAGGTTGGTGGTATATCACTCGCCCAAACGAGCAGGCTTAGCGCTCTGAGCTGAAAATCATTGCGGAGACACTCTGGGCTAATGTGTATATACCGCACAGCAGGCGGCAGAACTCGTACGGAATTAGCAAGGCACTACGAGTAACGCGCGTGAATTGGATACGACTTCAAGGACACGCTGCGCCAGCAACCGTGGTAATGCCACGTTATGAGGTGACTCACACGGGGCTCTTCTCGTATTTTACCTGTATCGGGTAAGGTCCCGGGCTTCGGAAATCGATCCCACGAGCCCGAGATGTTGGAGTAGGTATTGTAGTTCGTTGCTCGGGCATTTGACGACTTACCACAATATCTTCGACCCGGGTCGGCCCGCAAATGCATCTTCGCAGCAAATGGCACTTAACCGCATTGTCCCCCATCCAGCAAGGAATGCTGACGTTACGTCGTCTGATAAGCGCTGCCCAGTCTCGAGTTGTGAAGGTGGGAGAGAGATATCGGGGAATTTGCTAAACTTCTCGGTAATAATGCAAGGTAACTATATAGGTCCAAGCCTGGAAAACAAGGCTGAGCCAATACACAGAAATCATGCCACGATTAATTTTCACGATAGATACTATACCCAGTATCTTCAAACACGATGACTCTTCAAATGGTTTTTCACGGTTTCTCGGTAATAATAAGTTTATCCCTAGAACGCCTGCAACCAATCCCCGCTTCCCGGATCTTGTAGGATCGCACCAGCAAAGCAAAAAGGAAAGGCACCCCGGATTCCCGCAGGGGTTTCCCATGGAAAGCCACAACAGACACTGTAGCCCATTGATCAACAAGCTAATTGACAACTCTCGGACTCCTCCAAGCTAAAGCCCAAGGAAAAGACGGCCCGCTCTGATGAGCGGTTTTGGCATCAGCCCATCTCACTTTTTCACCCGGCGGCCGTACGATGTGCGACGCTGGTGATTTGATTGATGCTTGACGGTTGTCCCCAGAAAACCAAATCAGAGGATCTGCGTATTTTTGTCCGGGATGTAGCTTGATCTATCGAATGAAAATCCATCCTCGAAAGCCAGACCCTGCAAGAACCCCGGCACGATTACTACCACGTAGCTCTAAGCGCGGCTTTTCCACAATGCGACGCAGAAATGGGAAAGTACAGGCTCGCGATTCGAATGGGGGGCGCGTTGTTTGCCAGCCTCCCCAATACTTGATACATATGGAGCCGGGATTTGATTGAAACTTTTGACACGCACATTCCCACCACACGGAACTAGTACTGACCCCCGTCTTTCTTCCCCTTCTGTAAGGCCGGTTGTCGCGTGCTACTTAGCATACCTGATGAGTTATTGTCCGTCGCAAGATTGCCAATCGTCAATTAACCACAACCCGTAACAAGCGATGGCTTCGTAATTTCGCGACAAACCGGTTTACCCCACGTAAACCGCAGTTGAGCGCCCCGAGGCCCCCCCCGGAGAGTGTGTATGCGCACGCGCGCCCAACGAACCGCCTCAAGTCCCACGGGATCCATCGTCATTGCATGGTGCCACGAGCCCACACGGGATCCATACAGCTTTGGGCCTCGCAGGACCCGCCAGGGACTTCCATCCGGAACATAAACACCGGGCGCAAGACAAAGTGCTGGCAATCTTTTCCTCCGAATTGAGGGATTGAGCCGAACGTCGCGCTCGACGCATTACGGAACAAAACGGGAGGAAAAACAAACAGACAGAGAGAGAGAGAGAGCGGGGGGGAAAGGAAAGGGAAGGACAGAAACAAAGTCGGCCATGGCCCCTCTCCCGCCCGCGCGCGAGGGCGGCGCGCCCGATTACCACCGTATCCTCACGGCCCTGCTCCCGCGGCGGCCCCTTCTCATAACCACCCTCCCATCGCTCCTGCACTCCGACCACGACCGCCGGCCGCCCGCCAATCCCAAGCTCGAGCCCGAACCTAGGCCCGTCGTCCCGCGCCTCGCGACGGGCGTGGACACGGTGCCGCAGGGATACGGCAACGCGCCGTCGGGCCCGGCGCCGGGGGCCGTGGCGGGCATCGTGCTGGGGTCCGTGGCCGGGTTCATCCTGCTGCTGCTGCTCATCTACTTCTGCGTGAACCTGGGCGCGCCGCGGTCCGGCCCGACGATGATGACCACCGTCGAGGCCGCCTCGGGGTCCCCGCCGTCCGGGAGGAGCAGCGACCGGCGGCGCTCGCGGTACGTGGCGGCCGCCGGCCTCTCCGCCGCCTCGGTCTCCGTCGTCTCGCGGCACTCGCGCCCGCGGGCGCACCGCCGGAAGAGCCGCGGCCACCACCACCATGTCGTCGCCGTCGGCCACGGCAAGCGCCACCGCTCGGACTCGCACTCGCGGTCGCGGTCGCGGTCCCGGAGCCTCGTGGTGCGGCGCCGGCGCGACACGGCGGCGGCGATGGAGATGCGGCGCACGCGCAGCCCGCTCGCGGCGCCTCCGGCGCCGGCCTCGCGCGCGCGGACGCCCGCGCTGGCGGACCGGATCGTCGTCGAGGAGGAGGTGTCGCGGGGCGCGGCGAGCCGGGGCACGAGCCGCGGCCCCCCGATGATGCCGATGCCGCCGCCGCCCGTGGGCCGCGACCACCGCCGTCGCCGCAGCAACGACGACGACGACGACGGCGACGACGAGGTCGTGGTCATCGAGGAGCACAGCCCCCCCCGGCACCAGTCGCGCCGCGGCAGCCGGGGCCACCACCGGCGGCGCAGCGACGAGCGCAGGAGGAGCGGCGGCAGCGACGGCCATTACCGCGACGTGGATCCCCGCCGGTACGCCGGCGGCGACGCGCCGATACGGAGCGTGAGTCGGAGGGGCAGCCCGTCGCGGAGGCATTCTTAATGATGAAGGGGGAAGTTAAAAGGGGAAAGGAAACGACGTTTTTTGTGCTCCGGGCCGGGCTCGTGGGAGAAGCGCGGGCTTGTATGGGTGAGATATCTTCCACTTGGGCATTAGCTTGTGGGGGATTTTTATTACGATAATCTGCGCATGGCGTACGGGTTGCATCGGATGCGATAACAACAGATTCCGGTCAGTTACGTTTCTTGTACGATGTACGATATTATAGGGGACGTTTTCGGATTCGGTTGTTGGTTGGATCATAGTTGTATCTGCGATCCAGGGATGAACAGATACGTAGCGTGGCTTAGCCGACAAGAATACCCCCTTTTTATGACGCATCGAAATACCCCGACAATGCTCTGTATACATACACATCTTAACAGCGCCGTGTTCTCGAGGACCCGCCACGATGAAAACTTCGTTTCCGTCCCTGTAAGAAATACATGAAGCCCGCAGAGGCTCAAGTCTAATATCCTTGGGTTCCTTATCGCCTTCCGCTCGAGGAAACTTGTCGATGTCGGAACAACCAGGCTGATAATGCAAGTTGGACAAAACGCAGGATGGTACGAATAATAAATAATACTCAGTCTTTCCTCGAGCTTCCTAACTACGACAAAAACTGCGCTCGATCAATCAGCGTCCTTCGTCCGCGCCTGCACCTGCATCTGCTTGCGCTTGACGGCGCGCACGAGGGTGAAGGGCCAGAGCGCGACGCCGACGGCGCAGACGAGCGTGGAGAGCAGCTGCCCCGCCATCCAGAGCAGGCCGCCGCCCCAGGGCGCGACGAACTTGAGCCACTCCTCGACGTGGTAGTGGTCCTCCTGGCCTCGGACGAAGAAGCGGCTCCTGTCCCGCTGCTGCCGGCGGTGGTCGTCGTCGACGGCGGCGGTGGTCGGGAGGGCGGCGGCCCGCGACGGCGATAGCGGCCGGCCGTCCTCGCCCACGGGCAGCAGCGCGAGCTCCAGCACCGTCACCAGCTTCACGTCCTTGGCCTGCCACAGGTCGAACGGCACGAACCACAGCGTGAACGTCTGCCGCATCGTCAGGTACAGCAGGCTCGCGCGCTGGTCGAAGACTGCGGGTCCGCACCTGTAGTCAGTCGGCTTTATTCTTTTCTCTCCCGCCTCTCCAATTTTTTTCTCTCCTGAAGCTATTCGCTCTGAATGGGGGAAGCTAGTGGCAGCTCGACGGGGAAGCAGAGGGTAGAGGGCAGAGGAAGAGGAGAGGGGGGGGGAAAGAGAGAAACACATACCGACCGAGTCGATTGTGAACAGGATCTTGGGGCTCAGGATGCGATACCAGTTGTAGATCATCAGGACGAGCCAGCGCGAGTTCAGCGTCCGCGACGTCAACAAGGAGAAGGGGAAGGGGATCGCGCGGTCCCCGAACGAGGGCACGCGGCAGAGCGGGTGCACGAAGTAGGCGTCCGGCAGGAAGTAGTCCTCCAGCGTCCTGGCCTGCTCCTCGCTGTTGCCCTGCGTCAGGGCCGTGATGATGCCCGGGATCTCTCGGACGGGTTGATCCATGATATTGTTTTTGGTACCTTTATGCTACCAGGTACCTATCATAGAAGTGTTTTAACGCGTTTTCGGGGGACCAATTGAGAAATTGAGTTTGCCGGAACGCTAAATATCGTAAAGAAGTTTTGGAAGGGGCCGTGAAGCCTCGTCCCAGCGCTGGCTGGCTTCTAAAGGTGTAATAAGGAGGTATGATGTCATTTCCAAAACTCGATCCCGATTAGCATGTAAAACTTAGAACCCCGGTCCCTGTGTAGAGGCAGCACTACCGAGTCGCTGTAGCAGGTACTTCGGTACCTAATCGGCCCGCCCTTGAACCCCTATAAATCGCTTTCATAAATGGCAAAACAAATAAATCGTCGTTCATCGGGGTCTAATTAGGGACGGAGCTATCCTACCTGTGGTTTCTTCTTCGCCGCTGACATCCCTGCTTTGCAGTGAAAATAGTGGCTGACGGGAGGACCAGTGATTCCTGTCCGGCTTACATATACGCCAGGTACCCGCTGTTTAGAGATACGCACTTCCCTGTCTGTTTTGCACCAGACCTGTACTGTTATCAAGAGGGCTATGTATGCTACGAGACGCATGCGGGTCTCGAGAAGTGCCATAGGAAGACTCATGAAGCGTGGACGATTATGCGCCTCCTCAGGTGGGGGCAGTATCGCGACCGGCTCCGGTACAGACTTGTAAGGACATACCCGTCCCCTTCTTACGGTATATAACTGTAAGCAGGTAGCAACAGCTATGTATTCGCCCTACCAAGAACAACACCGCACCACGCTGGGTTAAGAAAGGGGGGAAGGGGGCAGCCGACGGGTTTACTTTCCTCTCGATGGAGAAGCCGAGCCGAGCGAGCCAGTCTATCGGTACCCCGATGGGCTTATATAGGTGTGGACCGCAGGGTGGAGAAAGGGGGAGTGGTGATGGTCTTCCCCTTCCTCCCTCCGTACGCCAGTCATCACCATATACGCAATGCATAGTTCACGTACTAACTACCGCACGGGGGATGGGTACTGTACAATAGCAACGTACCGGTACGTCTATAATCAACAGCGAAGTAACCAGCCAACTTAGTCGGACGTTATGACCCTCTATCTATCTCTCCCCGTACACACACAGAGAGAGAAATAGAGACGAATCGCCGACTACATAAACAGGCGGTTAAATACGAGGCCATACTTCTCTAAGACTACACCCCACGCCGTAATAGTCTTTTTCGGCCGTAGGCACAAGAAGTAGACGACGGACTGGCTGCCTACCTATACATCGTCATCGTCGTCTTGAAGCGGACCACGGGATCCCCCGTCGAGCGTCTTGTAAGAAGCAGCACGTGCAAGGAAAAAAGCCCCGTCATCGTTTCAGCGCAGACGGGAGATGGGTGCTTGATATCGCGTAGCAGGAAGCCGTTCATTCCCAGCCGTCAACCTATTCCTTGAATCTTCTACTTTCTTTCCCCCAAAAATACCCTGCTCCCCTGGAGTCTCCAAGGACAAAGGAGAAGACAGGAGAAAAACGCGACGGGCTTAACGTTGAGGGTATTGTATGAAACAATCATCATAACCGACGGATAGCACGCTTTGTTCGAGGGCCTCTTCTTCCTAAATGGCTGCGTCACCGGGTAGCTGGTGCTTGCTGTATGGCCCGTCGCACTGTCGCTTCTCATTATCCTTCTCCCCCCCTATATATCCGCCCTTCCATTCCCATTTACCCTTAACTCCCATAGTCGGCGTATTGTGGTAACTAGATCTGACAAAGAAACAATCCCGTCTCCTGACCACCTGAGCCGCAGGAACCTTTTTCATCGCGTTGACGTAACTCAACCCGGCCCTCCGGGGCCACCTTGCTGTCCGCCAAAGAAAAATCCGTCGAACAGGTCAACCTGCTGACCCTCGCTGAAGTCGTGGTGCATGGCTTCCCAGCCGAGTCCGAAACCCATGTCCATCTGCAGGTCTGGGTTTGTATAATCCGTGCTCGCTTGTTCTTGGAGTCCTTGCAGAAAGTCCATGCCCTGCAGGTCTGAGTAGTTCATACCCCCAGGGGCGTAGGAATTAGAAGGAGATTGAAGCATGTTGAAATTTGAGCCTGGCGTGGTCTGCGGATATTGCGACGCCTGGGTAGAGGGCGTCAGGCTTGCGGCAGATGCCGGCGACTGACCTTGCCTGGGAGACGGCAAGAGCACCGGGTCGATGGCGGAATTGTCAGCCATGCTGCCTACATCGGACCCGCTGCCCGTACTAAGAGCTGGCGCCGGCCTTGTTTGCAGCATCGCGTACGCGTCTTGTTCAGCTTGGGCGTTCGGCATGGAGAGACGGGAGCCGCTAGCGTGGGATGGAGTTGTCTGCGCGCCCCGCTGTATGGACGAGTATCTATCGTGCGTCAGGGTGTCGTAATGCGTGGAAGTACGGGGGTTGCCCTGATCTGCTGGCACACGCTGACTGTGTCTTTGTCTCTGCGCGGTTGCTTCCCTCGAGTTGGCATATTCTCTCGATCCTCGCTTCTTCCGGTGCAACACTTGGCCAAAGCCACCTGTGGATTGGGCCATCTTAATAGTGGCCTTGGCTGTACGATCGAACGCGTCCCGACATGTTTCGGCGGGAGGGCATTTGCTGATAAGATCGGAGAAGACCGACGTAGCGGCCAGGATCGTGAAATCGACTTCGTCCATGGTCTGCACCAAATTCAGTTGAAGTCCACCATGAGAACAATAGTACTTACGAGCCGACTTCTGACTACGTGGGAATGCCATATTGCGTAGAGATATGAGACCCCTGCCATAAACAGATGGTGGGTAGCAAGGTACGTATAATTGACAAGTCCCATGACGTGCAGTTGTCTGTACAGCCTCAGGATCTTCTGACCGGCTTCGGCAACCTTCAAGTAAACCCGCTCCTCGTCCTCTTGCTGCTCGGCAGTGTATACTGACGGACTGTTCACCTCCTTGGAGGTGTTATACTCGCCTTCAAACATAGACGGCACGCTCAGACTCTGGCGATAGAGCATAATGATCGCCTGCCAGTAGTTCAGCTCGAGAAACTCCGGAGAAAAAGCGACGCCGGTTTCCTTTTTGCTTGGCGCCGAGTTTTTCCACTCGTATAGACGCTCGTCGATATTGCGTCTCCAAGATCTGAACGAGTCAAACTTTTGCAGGAAAGGCAGACGCAGGTCGGTATGCATATACTCGTTCCTGAGGTTCTGCCCATGACGCCTCGCTATTTGCGCCTGCTGATATTGCAAAACCTGTAGGATCTCCGACTGTAACAGCCTGAGTCTGAAATAATGCTTCGCAACCATCTTGTACGAAGGCTCACCATCTGGCGGTGGCCCAGTAAAGCCCGCCGGCGTAATATAGCGGTCGTCTAACATCGAGGGGAATTCGGTCGTGATAACTTGATCCGAAATACCGAAAGGTCGTCCGACGCAAACACTGACAAGCCGGTCGAGAGAATATGTGCACCACCAAAGCCGCCTTCTCATGTCTCTAACGTACTCACGCCGGCCCTTCTCACGAAGAAGGGCCTCGCGCGATTTCTCTGTTGGGCCCTCGGTTTTGACCGCGCCAGTTGGCTCGCTGAAGTCGAACTCGACGTCTTTCCCATCCTCGTAATGGAGACCGAGGTCAACGGCCAACCTCAACGCCACACCCACGATATACCTGCATTAACAAGCGCGTTAGCTGCATGGGCTACCACGTCTTCCGGTGCTATCACCACATACCATAACCCGGGTGGTACTGGGCGAAGAAGAGCAAAATTGGCCAACAGCAGTACGGCCTGAAGTTCTTCTAGTCCTCCGGCACTATTACTGAGGCAGGCCTCGAGGTGAACAATGGCACTCGCATGATACTCTTCCGGTTGGGCCTGCTTTTTCCCTTCGTCCGCCCTGGTCGACTGGGCCTGACCGTCAAGTATGGTGCCGCCGCCTATGGCAAACACCATGTTTAACATGTAGAGCTCTTTCGGGCCGCGCACCCTACCCTCGTCGGCGTACGCGAGCTCGAACATCTTCATGAAGTCACAACGATGAATAACAGGTATTTGAGGATTAGCATGCTCGAAGTACAGATTCACCAGTTTCTCGGCAATCTCCCTGTCAGGGAATGGCGCGGGGTGGATCGTCGGTCTGGTGTGGAGGCCGAAGAACGAGTCTCGCATCGACGTGCCGGCTCCATTCCCCGCTCCGAGCTTGTATGGCCGGATTCCTGCCTTGTCAGAATTCGACCGATTCTCTCCTACCGAGGAATGTACAGCCGCGAACACGACGCGGGCGAAAGACACGCCGTTTTCAGATCCTAGATGTCTTTGGCCGGAACCCCCACTATGCCTCGATGGCTTGCTCGGCTTGGAGATGCCGTCTCCGTTGTTATGAGGCCTGGCCGTCGCCCGAGGCTCGTTCGCTTCCGACACGGCATTATTCGAGCTATCCGCAAGTGATTGGCCGCCACCTGCCTCGGCCCCGGGTCGCGAACAGTGTTCTAGGTTGCTGGCGGGCGGGAACTGTATGTTGTTGGCACGGAGGAGAGCTTCGAGCTGCTCGACCCGGGTTTCGAGGTAGAAGACGTAGCTACGAGACGATCAGCGCGTCAACATTGCAGATGCGACAGGGTGTATGCCTTCCCAAGGCGTGATCAACCGTACCTCCTCGGTATTTCCCTCTTGGTGATAGGATCATAACCAACGCAGGCGACCCCGGCCTTCTCGCAACTGGCGCAGCTGGGTAGCTTCTGGTCGCACCTATTCTTCCGCAGCCTACATCGGTTGCAGGCGCTGACATTTCGGAAGCTACTACTTTGCCCGACCTTGGAGCTATGGCCGGTTCCATCGGGCGAAGTTTCGGCAATAGGAGAAGGCGCGCCTCCGACGATGGAACTGGGCGAATCCTTGTCCGGAGAAGATGGGCGTCGACGTTTGGAAGGGTGTGGCTCGGGCGAAGGTCGCGGACGTGACGACATGGCTGGCGCTTCCATCTATTCTCTGATGTTTTCCCCCTCACCAAATCCTAGCTGTCAGCAAGGCTGATGACAGCTTGGATAGGTCTGCAAGCTGCTGATCAATCGTTCACAAGCTCGTGCAACCTATGGGTATGCTGGGCTGCCTGGCTGGGCTGACAGGCTGGCTATTGGTAGGAGCCAAGCTCCTTCGCGTCCATGTCAGATGTAAGTTTGGACGTCTTCTTTTTTTTCTCCCTCACTCCTTTAGAAACGTCGGAACTGGAAAAAGATCGGCGGTACACGCTATGGTACGGGCCAGTACGAAACTCGAATGGTCAGTTATTGGCGATGCGGGGGAGGAGTTGGCCGGGTCACGGGATAAGAAAAGAGAAAAGATGTCGTCGGGCAGATGGATGGGATTGGGGGGTGAGCTGCTTAAACCGTAGGCTTAGCTAGGCGGACGACGTTCTTCGATATTATAAAAGAGAGCTCTCGATCAACGTTCCAAAGCCCGCCCGGTTGATGAGCAGAGACACGCCGCACGTATAGACGGTGTGATTTGGAAGCAGCTCGGGGGTTCCTGTCTTAGTCTAGCGACTCGTCAATAAGAAAACCCGACGAATGAACTTTCACCATATCTTGGGGGTCCCGCCAAAAGGGGACTAGTGTAGAAGAGCCCATCACTAACTTAAGGACCAGTCTGTATGTAGCATTTTGTATACTATAACCCCCCCCTTTGAGCATTGGGTTATCAAAGGGACATCGGCGAAGTCGTCGTAGATACTCCGCCCAGGCGTTGATGGGAGGTCGAAAGGGCCTTATTACTGAGTTAGGGTAGCTTCCGACCTATCTGTAGCTCGCTCCCAAGGTACCCTACCTACAACTACAGAGGTGGTGTCAATAGCCGCTACCGGGTGTGTGGGCCGCTACTCGAAGTTGAGATCTGGCAACCTTTGAAATCTAAGCTTTGGGGCACAATACTCCGGGGAAACCGGAGAGCTTACCCACCTGGTTCCTGGAAGAATTATGTATTATTAGCAAAGCCGGCGTCGCCGATCATAACGGGCTTTCGTACAAAGTTAGTATAGCTGCATTGGCAAGACGTGATCCCAGTGGATCAAATATAATGCAACACAGATATGGGATGGCACAGATCCCCACAGACAATGTGTACTCAGAACCCATCATATGTAAGGAAGCACCTTTGGGGTTAGGTAGGGGCTTATCGGAAAAGAGTGTCACTGTCCCCCATCTCGCGGATCCGCTTAGCGACGATGTCTAGACACGACCCTGGCAAGTGCTACATATTGGCAGGCAGTGGAAATAATCCCATCTCGTATTGCAACATTTATCATACGACGAACTTGAACAGAGACGTCTCAATATACCCCGAGACATGACTAGACAGTTACACGTCAAAAAGAGAGAACCAAAGACCCTTAGTATAACCCCTCTATATCCCCTGGATTCGAGTCCCTTTACCCAATGCCGGATAGGCCACCCCTCCCCCCCGAATTTCCGGAGTCCCCCGGCGAGCGTTTCCTGTCGCCTTTTCCGGATGACATACGTGCGACGATAAGATAGGTCGCACCCCAAACCCCCGTACGTCACCATTAGTGATAACTCCCTGAACCCCGTGGTTTTCGTTCCTGTCGTTGTACAGAGGTATCGTTAGAAATTTTCCCCTCCCAGAAAGTAGACGTATCTAGTCGCCCAACCCAGTTCTATGCCGTTGCCCATTTAGCGCCCCTCGTGATATGGAGCCGAGACGGATGAAAATGCAAACGCCAGAGATAAAACAAGCAAGCTATTAAACATCGTAGTAAGAACAACGCCGGGCCGGATACTCAGATCGGCCGTTGTCCAAATGAAGTCCAAAGTCAGTCAGCGATTTCCAGAGTCGCTGCTAGGTAGAAACGTGCTGTCCAGCATAGCCACGTTCTTCAGCCGGGACTTCTCCCAGCAGCCAGCTGCATTGCTGCCGCTGCCCAGCCTACACATCGTTCTCTTTGACGACCGCATTGGTTAGATGATCACGGGGCTCACGAATCTGGAGCCCAACGATGGCACCGAATACAGCCACTATGGCATTGCACCACCAGGCGAGACCCGAATAACCAGATTTCAAGCCGACGGAGTAGAGGATGCCCGATATGGTCGGTCCGAAGGCGCGACATAAGCTTGCCGTGGAAGCCGCCACGCCGTTGATGGTACCCAAAGCGAGGTGGCTCGGCGCCGAGTCCGCGGTAAGAATCGCATTGCTCGGGTACGACATGTTCGCAAAAGTGCATTTCCAGACTAGGACAAGTCCGACACCGATCATTCGACAACTTTCTGGCAGCAGCACAATGTACGGCGTGACCAGGTATAATGCGAAGTATGCAACGATCAAGAAGCGGAACAGCCGGAGCGCACCGAGACGCTTTAAGACGGCCGGAACCACGACCATGTTGATGAGTAACGAATACGCTCCCTGGGCGCTAAGAATGATGCCGACCGTTTTGCTGTCGAGTCCGAAGCCGTCCACAAACTTGAAAGGTAGCGACATCGGCACCCGATGTTCCGACGCCTCTGTGCTGAGGAACACCGGAAATAGTTGATCAAAAGTCATTGTATGACTGGAAACGAGTCAGCCGGGTGGGGACTCGAAAGTGCATCACGGGTTGACCTACAAAGCAAGGATACCGAACGACATGATATTCAGGATCACCGGTCGGGTGAAGATCCTCGAATCCCTGCTGTCCTCGCTGTCACAGACGGCTTCCAGGTAAAGAGAGTCTCGCGGGATGCGAGTAGCATGCGTGGACTTGAGCAAAGGCGAGTTTTGAGGCGAGTTCTCGTTCGTTCGATAGCCAGGGAGCTGCTCGTCGTGGTCCATGAGCGGTTGCGTTTCGCCCATGTCTGCTAGCTTCGACTTCTCATCCCGGACTTTGGTGCACTTTGGCAAGCAAGGTATACAGGAGAGGATCCAGTTGCCCAACTCCAAGCCGCGGTCTCTCCTCAACTTCTTCTCGGCGTGTGTCTCCTCTAGAAACAGAATCCCATTGACAACTCCGATGAATACGATCACCGCACTGAATAGATTAGGAAGCAGATATGGAAAGCGTTCCCAGATAGTCCCCGGCGTGAATAACTCGGGATAGCTGACACATGGCCGGGCTAGCGCCCCGCCGATCATAGGGCCGACTATCGATCTTCACTCAACGTCAGAAAACAGAAATCGGGCGCCCATTTGGATTGTTGCAATCACTTACCCTAAGCACCATACAACAGGCATAATGGTGTAGGCCCGAGCTATAGCTCCGGTTAGACAATGAACACCTCAAACTGGACCCCCAAGTTGAACTCACGCTGATGTTCTTTGACAGTCACCAGTTCGGCCACAGTGGTCTGAAGAACTCCCATGTTCCTGCTCCCATCTTAGCACAACGCCCTGCGAACTTGGGAACCGGCAGAATCATACCCATTCAACAACCCACCAACTGCGCGGGCAATGAGAGCAACAGTGAGGTTCGGGGCAAATCCAAAGATCAAGACGCTCAAAGCCGTGCCGATAAGGCCCATAAGCAGCACTGGCTTTCTGCCGATCTTGTCGCTCAGCCGTCCCCAGAACAGACCCGTGGCAAATTCGGCAAAGGTGAAGGCGGATGTAACCATGCCAGCATAGAAGGAGATTTTGCTCTTGTCCTCCGTGATGTGGAAGTCCTCAATCATGAAGTAGATATATGGGAATATTCCCATAAACGCAATCGGTTCACATATCCGACAGATGGCTATCATAACGCATTAGCTCGGGTGATCAGGCGTGCCGCCCTTCGCCTGGGCATGGCTCGCCGTGGCAACATACCTAAGACCAGCATCTGCCGCCTCGGAAACGGCGGGAGGTGCATGTTTTTGGTGCCGACTCTCGACCCCATAGCCCTTACGAGGAAAGACGGGAACTCCTCAAAAATTCTAGATGCTCAAAATGACTTTTGCATGGGTGACCCCTCTCCGCTGCAACACGCTGTGATGGTGAAGTCCCCTTCAGCACCAGACCCAGATCGAGTATCCGTAGTTGAGATGTGGTCCCCTCTTGTGACTGGGACGTCCGAAAGCCGATGAAACCAGAGTTGACACTAAACCCTAAAGTGCGGTTGGTGGCGGGCGGCAGACGCAACGCTCTCGGGTTGTAAGGGACTTTAAGTATAAGCAGTGACTCTCGAGAAACATCTGTAGGAGAGCCCTGAGATAGTCGAAGCAGGACCGAATAAGTACTTGCAGAGTTGGCCCGTTAAATCCGACGAAAGACAGAAGGATGAGGGGAAGGAGTATGGGAAGACACGATGGTAATAATACTCCCAAAAGGGAAACATGGCAGACTGGATCCGGGGCCATGGCGAGGTACGAGATCTTAGTCACTTTATTTTAAGATTGGAAGCGGCGGTGACGAAACTCAAGGCAAAAGCAAATATGAGCAGGCGTGACCCGGACGATTACTTAGACGATGATCCTGTCAACCGTACCCAGCCCACGGCGGTGATGGGCTCCCGAGGGTATGGGGACTATGGGAGCTCGGAAGCAGACCCAAATCGCTGGATTCGCTGAACCCCGGTGTGGATTGAGTGGAGCCTTGTCCCAGATTCGCTCCTTGAAGAGGCGGTACCACGGTGGTACATGAGCTTGGCTGCCTGGCAGCCGGGTCTTTCTTTAGTGGAACTAGGGATAAGAATAATAGAACCCATAATGACATCGTGATTAGGAGGGTTAAGAGCTAAGCATGGAATGCGGTTCAAGAGAATGGGTCGACAAGGAGGTTCCACCCCCCAAAGATCCTTGCGCATTGTAAGATCCATGGTGACTACGGGGGGTGTCGGAAGGGAAATAAAGGAAAGTAAAATAAATATAAAAGACGGTAGCTGAGACATACGCCATTCCTGGCCCGGCTAGGCCGAAGATGCCCTTGCGAGCACACAATTTGCCGAACCAGAGTCAATTTCATTGGCTTTTAGTCTTTTTTCCTTTTCTTTTTATTTTAAGCTGACTATCACACCAACAAAGCTAAAGGGTGGATCAGTTAGGCCCGCCGAGCGTTATCTGAGAGCAGAATGTACAGTCCCGAAAGCGACATGTAATCACGTCGGGGGTTTTAAGGCGGTGAGAGAGTTAAGCGCGTATGACAGTCTAAGCTCGGCTTCCCCCAGCTCTGAATCATACAACTATCAAGCCTGTTGCAAGTTTTGAGGGTGCTAACAAAGAGGCGGTTCCTTGATTGGCAATCTGGCCAAGCCCAGTCAGAACATTGAGTGCGACTCCGGTGAAGCCTGGGGGCCATTGGGTAGAAATGGGTGCAAGCCGGTCAGTCCAGGAGCCACGACGCGGCGTCAAATGAGTGGTTTATAGGTGTAATCCTCGGTATGTATTTCGGAAAAAGAAAGGAGGAGGAATATACAACCTGGGCGCAAAGGAGGGGTGGCACTGCAGGCTTGCAAGCGCAAGTAGCATGAAGATGCATTCTGGCACGAGGCTCATCATTCTTGCGGCGCTGCCCTACGTGGTGCTTGGCACCCATTGATGAGTCCCGGAACGTCGGAACCTTTCTGTTGGCGGCCGCCGGGGGACCTCGCAAATGCGGATGCTGTGATTCGTCAGAAACATCGTATTATGCTTCACCGAATGCAGCTTGCCGAGGGTGACAGTACTCGACTACTCCTCGCCTACGCGCTTCCGACTGCCATTTATTTTCATCACGTCAGACGATCGTGCAGCCAACAAAGGCAGAAGACGCAAGGGGGAACTGGTTGGATGCCAGCGAAATCCAAAGGCCGAGCCAGTGAACGGCGCCCCACCGCATCTTGCTACCGTGTTTAACAAGGTTCATATGTACATATGTCAGTATATCTCAATCCGGCGGGTAGATATCAATCAATGCAGGCTCCAATGCTTCTCATGTCGATTCTCAGATGCACGCGGGGAACCTATCAGAATATACGCCCGCAGCACAGCGATATTAGAGGATGACTCACTTACCATTTTGTGTCCTGTCAGAGATGCAAGGCGGTCGTAACGTCTCCCCGGTGCACGTAAGGTATTTCCCACGAATACTCCAAGGAAGATATCGCCCTATATGCACAGGGCGTCGAACGCCGGGCTGCCCAATATCTACCTATGTACTACGCAATATTACCAATGAATACCTTTGGTAAGTATGCGCGAGACTGCTTCATGCTACGTTTTTGATGTTACCTAGCTTCATGAAGCCCACTTACTAACCACGTGAAGCGGGTTGGGTACCCAACGTAAGTACCTACACTTAAACCCCAGTACCTTGTCCAAATCTTTTCTCAGATGCGTTATGTGTCCCCCTCGCTATCTTTGTCTCTTACCATTGGCGTCTTCTATGGAACTTGTCAAACGGTACAGGAATTAACGTACGATCATGGGCCCACGATACGTAGAAAAGACCAGGGCGCTTCCTGCAATCCTATAATTCAACGGTGCTTTGACTGTATAGGTAGCGACGATGAGTTCCATGCAAACGTCACATGTATTGGACTCCAAGTACGATCCCGTCTCATCGGGTTGTACCTATGTAGGTAATGGGTAGTTTTTGAGAACGCCGAGAGGAGGGGGCGGGAAGAAGAAGCGGGTTCCTGTCAAAGCTTTGTGGCTTGGTTTTAATGCGAGTGTGTGTGTGCTAGCTGGGAAGTGGGGACCTGGACCTGACAGAGGCGCCACAAATTTCCCCCAATGCCACGCTGATAGGGATAAGACCAAAAATCATGGCGACTTTCAGGAGTCAGATCATGCCTGATCCCTGCCTGCCCATGTGGCAAGAGCCATATTGCACATGGGCTCGTGGTACGTACCGCCGTTTTGAAATGAGTGGGTTCCGTCGTTTCAGCTAAATGGTGTTGCATGAGCGAACTACAGTATCAAGGGGTGTTTGCCTCCACAGGCCCGGTTGTTGCCATGAGAGGTCAAATGTAGTGTCCTGTAGAAATTGTATATGTACATCAGCGACTCGTTTCCAGATCGTCTGTTAATAGTTCCCGATAGTGTAAGCATGACGGAGCTATTGGATTAGGTCTATTCGCATAAAAATTTGTATGCGAGCTTACATCCACGCACACAGTGGACCGGTGGAGGGAACTGACAAAAAATGCCCCCTGCGTACTGTAGATCTCGGATTTCAACCTTAATGCGTCTACGAGGCACACACCCTAGCCCAAGTACGTACTATGTATGCGATTGTACCTACGACCACACCTACCGCCTAAAATGCAAAACGTAAAGCCGTGGAGAAGACAAGGCTCTCGTCGATCTGACCCACTCTGACGCCCATCAGAGGAATGTCTGCGATGGAAATCACACCGAACTTCGGGTATAGATATACCGCTCCCCTGCCGTAAGACCCTGTTTCGTGAGTAACTGACACGAGATGCATCGGCGAGAGCAATCAACCAAAGACCTACAAACAGTAATAAGTAACATACCACAAATCTATTACTAGCATTCTACACAGGTCACGAGGTTTTATACGGGCAGGTCGTGATAAAATAATTGACATACTTTCACTAGTCAAAAGTGTGTCAATTGTTTGGATCACGACCTGACGGGGTAGGCTCCCCGGGTTTCCTTTCTTTTTCTCCCTTTCATCTTCTCCCTTCTTCAACTTATTTTGCTGTCGAAACGTCACTAGACTATGCACAAGCTGCACCCTATGTAATTGGCCTCGGAATGGATATATCTGAGAACAAGGGGGGGACCTGGCTCGCAGTATCCACCTTATAAGAACCGAGCTACTAGCCCAGCGAAATGGCAGTACCAAGTCTCTTGGGTTGTGGAATGAAGTCTCTGGTTCGACTAGGATGCTAAGTCCCAAGTACCATCCACGTACTTGCGGCCCTTGTTCGTAACGTTTCGATATGGTCCATGTCAAGTTTTATTGCCTGCGATGGCCTTGCTGCTTTTAAAGATCCGTGGGGCTTATCAAGTCACGTTTCCCAGGAGATCTATTCGTACAAGCGCATGCCCTAGTGTTCATCTGACCTCGGTATTACTATATATATTTATTTAAACCCGGTCCTACTGGCCGGGCTGTCATCCCCCACGTTCTACCCTCCTTCTAGTTGAAGACCCCTTCCCTCGTAGCACTAGGGGTCTATCTAATTGCCTAGGTACCTAGGTATGCGATAGGTGTTGTAACAAACACCGACGTTGACGAACGTTTGCTAAAGACACATGGTCCCCGGCTTGGCATGAATAAGAGACATCTCCGTTTATCTCCATATGCATGTAATGTATGAGACAATAGGGGTATCTCCCATCAAATCTGACAGCGCGTATGTATGTCGTGCATCGATCATGTTCAATGTCAGAAATGCGCTGCGTTGGTGAAGCAGTCGACCCAAGGCTCTGGGTCCAGGGGTTGCGGCCAAAAATAAAAATTCATCTATTCGCGCATCAAAAAATCAACTGGCAATAACCATTATCACGGGGGACGCCTTACTATTATGCGCCGTTAAATAGGTACTGTGGAGTTTATTACTGCTGGTGGATGTCGTTAATTAGAGGGAGAGACCTCGATTGCACGCATGCGAAGTTGTCCGTTGTTGACTTGAATAGCATTCTGTCTACCTTCGAACGAAGCATACATCACAAACAAAAAGGAGAAGGCGCTAGTAAGTTGTACATGTGTTACCGTTCGTGTTCGCTTGATGGGACGGAGGTCAGTTCACACATGACGAAGCGTGGAGGGTTGGTGTCGACCTCAAGGGAGACACCCGAGTGGACAATTTGCCCCCCACAACTGGTGCCTTGTGGGCAATCTCTTTAGCACCTCGCAGCTGAGTGAGAGCCCCCGAGGGACTAGTAGCCGCGGATGGCCGGCCGTCGGATGGCGCCCCGTATCAAGCATTACGCTCGAAAAGTATTTCCTGGGTTGCACCCTGCTCCGGAGGGCGCACCATTCGTGTCATTGAAATATTGGAAATTGGGAACCCATAGTGGCGCGCGATTGGCGCTTGGGGATCCGCCGTGCTAGAAGGCTGTTCGAATGTTCTACTCGCCTTCCACGCATTCTAGACCCGCCCATGGCATCTGCGCCGAAGTGGGAACTTTTCAGGGGTCGGCTCGTTAATCCAAATATGAGATCTTTGATACAACGGGAGTTTCCTCCACCCGGTTTTTTCGGATTCTCAGAGCGAGTATTGCTAAGCAGGCCGTTATCGAAATAATTGACACACCCTTGGTCTGTGGGTCCTAGGAAAGTGTGTCAATTATTTTGATCACGGCCTGTTAATTTATCATATTGGTGAATATCTACTTCGGGGACTGTTTTCAGCCACCGGAGCATCCACCGCCCACTCGTCCCCCAAAAGCCACTTCCCACTACCCACAATGTGGAGGAGATGTGGTGCATTTTGGTGTTGAAAGCGGGTGCAGGAGTGACCGGGTGAAAAGAAAGTGATCCCAGGATACCATGGCAACAACGCCAACGCCCAAGGGAAGTGAGGCGGGGGCCGCCCGAATCCGGAGAGGTCGGTTCGATGCCATCCGCCACATAAGCAAAAAGGGCCATCGTCTCTTTTTTGAATCTACGCGCCGGCGCATATAGGTATGATCAAGCAAAATAAAGCAACTTCCCAATCCTCAGAAATCCATTGCCGGGATCTATTCTCTGGTATTACTGTTTCATTTGCAGAGTCATGAGGGTTACTGATGCTACCCAAACGCCTCCACTTGCTTTGACGAACAACCGACATAATCAATCGTCATGCCACCGGTGTATGCAGTCCGTCTGTGTTCTAATTGGTTTCAAGAACCCTTTTCCACAACCCGGCGTAGCCTTTCTCCCCTGTTTCAAAGAGGCTGTCTCTTAAGAAGGCGGCAGTGCCTACTTTTCGCCTACCGCGGCTACAAGAAATAAAAGAATACCACAACTGCATCGTCGACAGTACATTCATCTTATTACTCTCTAGGTAGGTAGGAAGCGAGAATCATCCGAATACGAACGCCATAACCGAACCTTGACGACCTCCTTTAGGTGGGTATCCGAGCAGGTCGGAGTGCATTATATTGATCCCGGGCTCTCTAAGCCAGGGTGACCTAGCCCCACAGCAACAACAACAACATTAGCAAGCCGATAGGGACACCTAACAAAAATTTTAAGCGAAGGAATTACAAAGGCCGAGCGCAAAGATCCACAAAGGTAGTTGACAAAAGAATAGTCATACTTCCAACACGCTCCAGGTTCAAGTAACAACCACCTATCAACAAAAGCTAGTGAGAAATAACTAAAAGTACGGCATTCTCTCTATAAATTCGTTCAAAGCTAATATAGCGCTAATGCACTATGCCCCGGTTTTACCCCTTACGGCATTCTTTTTCTAGTTTATAAAAAGCGGCCATAAGCTAATTTTGGGAAAATATAAGATACGCGAAATCGTGCAACATGGGAGATCTCCGCCACTTAACTTTTTGTAGTGTAGCCCCGCATTAGCTTTAGACGAATCCATCGAAAAAGTGCAGTACATAGAACCCTACCATGCTACAGTCCAAGCCACAGGGCTATTTTCAGTTAGTTACCTCCACCGCCCCCACAAGATAACTAGCATTTTATATGCCAAAATACCTCCATTAATCCCTCTGCTATTTCCCACCATTCTCAAAGCAACGCTTTATCCCCTTTCGTTATAATAGCGTTAACATAATGAAGAAATCTTCAAACTCAGCCTTAAATATCGCCATGCATAGTTGTTCTTTGTTAATCACTGTATATTATACTTGGGTTTTAAATAAGGATTTACCCAACCCTATACATTCTTAATAGAGAAGCTTACAATAATTGTTGTTGTTAATAACGTTGCCTTAACGTTATTTCCCATACAAATTGTATGGAAAGCTACATCCTAGCTATATTTGGGAAATAGTGGGCGGGTGGAGGTAACTAACTTAAATATCCCAGTAACTTGTAACGTCTATAAATGTTCTTACGTAATAGGTATATTACAAAGCTTAACCCCTTAACCAATATACATTTATACATAAAGGTTACAGGCAAATACCTTAGTAATCTACTATTTCCTTGTAAAGTATATAGCAAGTACATAAAGCAGCCAGAAGCCAATCGTATGTTACTGTTCAGAATGAACGGGATTTGTACTGCAGTAACTGCGGTAATACTTAAGGATTTGTATACATGCTCCACTTTCTCGGTTGGGATGGCAGATCGAGGCTTAACTCTTGTCTATGTATAGACTCTGCCAATGATCCCGCGGTACTATTTACCCTTGACATCTCACTTATCACATCAGTTGAATCTTACTTCGTACGTCCACTTACTCCGTATTAGGACACATGTCATGAAGACAAGATCCTTGCCTCAGACAGTTGCCTAACGCCTACTCGAGATACGGTAGCCTTCGTGTCACCCAGGGTAACTACGTAATAGCTCCCGCAAGGCGCGGCAAAGCCCCTGAGAATCGTCGTCATCACCGAGGTCAGTCGGGAACACACCCGTATATATGAAAGCGCTAGACCAATAGTTGAAAGCTTATTAGCCTGGTGCGACCTGAAGGATCGACAAGCTCCCTTGTCCGCCCCCTGAACAGTCCCTTTTCCTCTACAGTTATATCCCCATGCAGCCGTATATGACTGATCAACCATTCTGTAAATGGCTTGATTTCTATCTGCGGGTTCATCCCCAAAGAACACAGACGCACGCGTTTGACTGCGCCGCACCCAGCTGCTCGCGCGATTGCCGCGTACAATATCGGCCACGCTCCGCCATGTGATAAGTTGCATTGACAGCTTAACCCCGTGCACGGCGAAAAACACTGAAAGTGATTTAGCATGCTGCATCAGCCAGCCCTGTTCGAGTATTGCTTGCATTGCCGTCCCCGCCTCTGAGGTCGCCGTACGCCAATCATCCACAAAGGTCCTCTGAGCTCTCCTTGCGCGGCGGGCCCAGTCCGAGCTGAAGAAGCATATGTGCACTTGCCTGCGATAATGGGTACGTGATATGCCGTGTCCCGCCACTCGCACACCAATCAGCGGAGAGAAGGGCCTGTGAACTGTTGGTCGTTGCATCACACGGATCTGCTCTGTTCCTGCCTGCCCTATCCACGCCGCAAGTTATGAGCTCTGTAGTATAGGTCTTGAATTGTCGGGCTGTAGCGCTCTTAGCCCCAGCAGTGAGCAGCAGAGAGAGCTTCGAGGTTGCTTGCCCGATGCCGTGGTGCCCAGCTGCGGGCCCTGGGTGGATAGATGTCTGTCTCGGTGCGACATTGGCGTGAAGACGATGGGCAAACCCAGAGGAGCACGGTCAGCAGCCGCATTGCGCAGCAGACATCTTACATCTCACAGAGTTCCGGCCAACCCCAAACGGATATTGCCGTGGGTGATCACGGAGCTCCATTCCCAAAGAGAATAACCTTATAATCGTACCCCTCTACATCCGTAGAGGGCCAAAGAGACGGTGATTTGCGCCGTTAGACCTTATTAGGGTCTGCGGGAGCCACAGAGGTAGTGGTACCCTCTGGCCTCACTCAACGGGGTGGGTAGGTACCCGACAAGGTCTGCTTGTTGCTTCAGGATCGTCTACGTCCATATTTAGTATGTCGCCTAGCCGCTGTTCAATCCGAAGCTGCGGCGGTGAAGGATCGAGTCAGCCTACATGCCGAAGCTCTGATTCCACCAATGCTATCAACCGTCAACTCCTTCGCATGCGAGCCAGCAAGGCGTAGTTACTCTCCATCAACGCTTTTGCAGTATGTTGATTATCTGCCAAGCTGTCCAGACCGTCGCTGAATGGGCCTAACGATACCCTGTACATTCCCGTGGTTCTGCTCCCTCACTCCGGTACCACTCCTACTTACCGTAAAGGTCCGAGAGGGCATAGCAAACAACTTAGCAACCTACGCTCGCTATGAGGCCACTATGAGGCCGCATCCATATTCCTGTTACAATAACTAATGGCGAGTTAGTATACTGCAGTTAATGTTTCGTTCGGCCGTGGTTCGCGGCACACCTACTAGCCCAGCATTGAAGGGACAGGTAGAGCCAGAGGTCGAAGGTCGGCGCCGCGAGCGGCTATTCTCTCCATTCCAGGCCGGCTCCTACTTCCAACACTGGGTAAAAAAGAATGCCGCCAGGTCGGAAGTACCGTATTAACTCGATAACTTCGGCCAAACTAATGCAGGCCAAGGCGCCTGCCTTCCAGGTTCCCCAGACGGATTACATGTAGTTTTCCTTTCCCTTTTACTTGTTGCCGCATTTTGGCCTTCTATCTACTTAGTCAAAAATAACAGATTCCTTCGGCGTTACATATGATCCGTTGCATTAGCTTGCTTTGACCTGCATTAGCTTTGATCGAGTTTATCGAGTAATACAGTAGTCTAGATGCCTAGATCGCCTTCGCAGATATGCGAGTACATACGTACATGACATGCGGGTATCCTTTCTCAGGGGTTTTTCTCCCCCCGCCGGTAGATGTGAGGTTACACAACATGGTGAGCTAGACTGGGGACCCTGGAAAGCTGTCAATGTCAGCCCGCCGCCCGGATGTGGTGCACGCGAGCACCGGCTAGCGCCATACACCGCGTGAGTCCGCCTTTTCCGGTCAGGAACGCTACATTGGGGGTTTCAAGTCAGATGAACGTAACTGCAGCTTGGTAACGCGCAGTATCGCGACGGTCGATCACGCGGCCAGACCAGCGGAAGAAGCCGGCAGGGGGGGGGTCCCTTCACGACAAGGCTGTAGGGCAGGATCATACGTACATCACTGTGTATGTCCCGATCGTGGTACAACTGTAAGCGACCGTAGTGCTACACGAAAGCGGCATAAAGCTAGCCCATATGTGGCGCTCGGGCTACTCATCCGCCGTTACACACGAGCGCGTGGGAAAAAGGAGAAAGAAGACCCTTCCTCCCCCCCTTTTCACCCCAGTCCCGTCGGTCGCCCAGTCGGTCAATCCATCATGTCAGCATCGCGCCAGCGTTCACGGAACGGCAATCGGCAGATTTAATGATGAGGAATACACGAACACATTGCGGCCGCTGCTCCGGGATACGTCCCAGCAAGCCCCGCCGGAACCGGGCAAGAGCCGTCGCTGTCGGCAAACCGCTCTAGCGATTCATTAACCCTGTCGTTTTGCTCGCCGGTCGCACAGCCGCATCTAGCGGCTCCGAGCCTTCGAGAAGGGGTAACACGTGAAATCCACCCTGTATGCCTGCACGGATCCACTCCGCTTGCGTCGTTGTCGTGGTATCACATCACACTACGAGATTCCCGCGGCACAAGCGCAATATATCAATGCATCAAAGTTCGGTGACCCAACTAGATCTAGGATATTCCGACCCTGTATCGGTGTGTATCCCCTGGGTAGTTCAAAAATTGGTCACGAAGCAAAGAGATTCGCCCTTGGTTCTTTTCCTGGAGAACTGAATTGCGGAAAGGATCCTTGGCTTGAGTAATGCTAAGTAAAATCATTTGACCGATCCCAGTCGGACCTGAGGCACTGGTGATCCTGAACTATTGCAGGCTGAGCAGGGTCTTACGCCATTCTCCATCAGTTCTCACCCGGCCCTCGATGAGACCTAAAGTCTGCTCATCGATGGTCGATCTACGCACTAGATAGACGAATGCAACGTCGAGGTACGCCTCCGATGGCTAGGGTTTAGGCCTTGCATGGATCAACCCGGGAGCTTCAATAGCCCAACGCCCGAGGACCGGTCCGGGGGCTGCAGCGGGGCGAGCATTGAGTACTTCGGACTCATCATTGCCCTTTAAGAGATATGCGTCCTGTGCTCGGCTTCCAGACGAAGACTTGGCAAACTGAGCTACGTATGTAACTTTTTATTAGGTTGGGTAGTCTTTGTTTGCTCGAAACCGGCTGCAACTCCCAGCGATCTGGCTGGCCGAGGCACCTCGTCAAACATCCCCTTTTTTTTAGTTTTTATTTGTTCGGGCAGACATTGAGCGCCGAGACTTCGTATCGGCTGATGCTCTCTGTGCCCCTGCATTTCGCGTTTTCTTTCCAATAACGTCGGCTTCTTGCAGATATTGGCCTCTCCCGGTGGACGAGGGCGCCTTCTACGCGCTTCTCTGCGGTAGTGACATATTTCTCAAGGCAGCTTATCGGGGATGCTCCGCGGCCGGGTTCGACCCAAGAGAAGGTTATTGCGGCGACGCGTATCCACATAATATCAGATCCAGGCTGTCAGACCCATGCCGGGACGCCTACCGCGGCTGCGGAGGGGGATGGCTGAAGGTGGTGACAGAATGCCGAGCTCCGATAATCTTTAAGCCAGCGTCTGTGTATCGCGGAATTGAGCAGATCGTTTCTGCGGCACTTGGGCTGTCTAATGGCGGAGATATATTGGTTTACGTGTCCTTCGCACTGCTCCTTTGTGGTGTTTCGACTTTCGTTAAGAGGTCCCCCACTATCACAAGGCCTCATTAATTAGCTCTTGTTGTAGTAACGATAGCCCATTTCCGATTAGTAGCCGGAACATTTTAGTGTGCACAACGCTTATGGCCATGCCGCGGAGAAAGAGAAAGAGAAAGCCTCCATCAAAGCGTCCAGCCGCTAAAAGACTGAGCTTCCAATATTGATGGTCGAGCCTGACCAGTTTTCATACCCGGCCAAGCAACGGCAATGGCTGGACCAGGCCGCTCTGGAGCTTGGCGAGTTGATTACTAACGCAACCCTTTGCATCGCCCGGCCTGGGCTTCAGACGATGGCGAAGCATGAGTTGAAGATGTGCTCCATGACTTCACGTATATCCTGTCTCGCATTCATGGAATCCTGGCGTCTCTGCACTTCATCGAGCACCTGGCTTGTGATCCGAGCGTTAGTCGCTACCTTCTCCATGCGCAGAATCTGCGACTTGACCCACGCTCGCTCCTCTAGGTTCTTCTCCTCGGTACCCCACATCAGCAATGGCCAAAGCATGTTGACCGGAAGCATGTCTTCGGGCCCTTCGACAAGCATCTTGGCTAGGTTGCGGATCGCTTCGATCGATTCGTTCGCCTCGTTCGTCAGAGGTAGCGACTTGTACGCAACACGGTGTAGGTGGATTTTGCTCGCGTGATAATTGGACAGAAAAGTCCTGAAGGCCCTGGTGATAGTAAAGGCGAGGTTGGGTGATACGTGCGGCGCCCTTAAGAGACCGGCGACCGCATAATCCATAAGCGGAGGTCGGGCTTCATACAGACGCCTCAAGTCCTTGGAGATCTCGGCGGCGATGTTCATGACTTCTGTCTCGTCTTCCACTGTGTTTCGACGTCTGTGCCAAGGGTCCTGGTGCGATATTCGACCCATAAAACTCTGCACCTTTTGGTAGAAGACGATGCCGGGCTGGTATAGGATATCAAATAAGACCTCCTCGATCTCCGTCTCCGGCTGTTCATCAGTCCCCGGCTCGGCGCCGTCGTGACTGCCAGGTGAAGAGTATAATAACAGCTTCTCATCGCTCTCGGACAAGAATAGTCCCTGTCCGCCGGCAGAGACTGCGCGAGCATCTATCAGCCGGATCCAAGACAGCAGCCGTATTTCTACATTTCGGAATTGCTTCTTGTCTGCAGACTTGTAGATATCGTAGGCCTTTTTCAAGTTAAGATGCGTCAAGTCTGTTCTCCCCTCTAGCAAATCCGTATAGCTCAGGAAGAAGAGCGTTGCGAGCATGGCGGCACGGCTCGCGACTTCATGTCTTTTTGATCCGCTCTCCGTTTCCTGGTCATGACTTGCTAACTCCGAAGCGGTTCGAGTATAGGACTCCTTAGTGTCGCCGACCCGCTCACCTTGTCGGGGCAGAAACAGCGCGGAAAATGCCAGGATGGCATTACGCAACATTGAGGACGACCGGGACATGGATAGAAGCGTCTGCCGCATCGATATCCACTTGCTCTCAGTTTCCACCTGAGCAATGATAGGGGGGACGACCGACTTGACGAAATAGTCAAGAAGCACACGGCCGTCTGACAGCACATTGGGGGCCACGGCATGCTCATCCAACGTGGATAGCTGACCACCTGAATGAGTCGATAAGACGGCAACTTCAAACGTGGTCCCGAGCGGAGGTGAGAGGGTAGGGGAGAACGACACCGTCTATTCGAGTTAGCATCCCACATCTTAGGGCCCGCGCATAGAACAAGAGTTAGTCACGAGACTGAGAGGAGCACCAACTTACCGCCATTGGGTGAGGCGCCGTCGTGTCTAACATTGAAAGGTCCTGATGACCCCGGTTAGGGGGTTCCCCTATCTCGTTGCCGTCCCACATGAGACTGGCGTAGTTGAACGCGTCATCAAAGGATTCTTGGATCAAAGCATTGGTGGGAAAAACTGGTGCCGAGAAAGTCCTTGAGCTGCCACTGCATGCAGACCTCGCTCGGCCGCTCGGGGAGGCGCTGCTTGATCCGTTTGCTTGGTGTATGGACGAGTTGGCCGGCCTCCATCTGCACTCCAGATTCAAGCGCGAACAATGCCCGCAGATAGGCCGAATCTCGTTACATCGGACCTTCCGGCGTTTACATCCACCCGTTAGTCCCGCGCAGGGCGGGGCGTATCTTCTGCTTACCTGCAAGTCACACAACCATTCTTGGATCGAGCCCTCTTGGGGTTCGGCAATGGTGGCTGTTGTTGTTGTCCAGCCTGAGCGCCGGTCTGCTGCATGTTATCGCCGTGTGGGGAGTCCCATGGCCGAGCAAACCCCTATCTGTATCAAGACTGACAAGCTTTGTTGCGGGAGCGATGCCGGCGAGGTGAGAAAATCTTATGCACAGTCTTAGGCTAGGCAAGCTGGAGAATTTGGGGTACGAAGCAGCCTAGTGTCCTCGCTTTCTTCCACCTAAACCCCCAAACCCCCGCCTTCTCCACGTGCTATTCTTTTTGGGACGAGGAACCCCAAACGCCGCACTCGATGGGCTGCTAAGGATCCCGAAAGGCAGGCCCTCCGAGAAAATGGCACAGGTTTTATAAAATTGCATGTACTTACAAGACGGATTTTGCAACAAGGCTCGCATTAAAAAAATGAACAAGAAGTTATATAACTACGTTATTAGTATTTAACTTTTTCGTATTATGTTGATTTTCTATATAAATTCTCTATAAGAAAATTGCACGGACAGTATGCCATCTCGTGTGCTATTTCTTCTCGGGCCCCCCTGAAGGGGTGCCCAAACCCGCCTTCGATCCATTTACCATACAAGCTCGTCGACACTATTCCTGCTGTAGGACAGTGGAGGTAATCCGACTGAGATCAGCCGCCCGTGCTTTAGCCTCGGATCATGTGATCTTGTTCTCATGAGTGACCTATCGGATTCGTACATTGAGGCAGGGGTCGGTTCTCATACAGAGGATTTTACTCAATAACAATAGGAGTAACACCAGCTAAAGACCCCGGCTGGTTAGAACTGTGAACCGTATCTGTACGCAATTGATACAAGGTCTTGCTACTTAAGGCTATCGCCCAAACTGCCTCAAGGATGCTTCAACGCTCTCCAGTGGCTTTACCACTTCCGTAATCCAGCTTTGCTTCTTCGTGTCCGCATACTTGGGGTACGGGCGCCGGCAGTGGCAACACTGCTCGGGGTATCCGAGGTACTTTGCAGCGACCCATTTCGTACCGTTTATACCGCCCTTTCCAAATTCCCATTCCATCTCGGCCAGCTTCAACTGAGCCGAGGCCGCTTCTGCGAGCTTGCCCTCGTTGAACAAATCGAATACCTGGATACAGACCTACGCAAGCAAGACGTGGTAAGTATCATGGCAAAGATGAAGACCCGCCAGGGGATCCTTACCTTAGGGTATAGGTTGCCAACGCCGGTGACGGTGCCGATGCCACCAACGGTTAGGGCGGGCAGGAGCCAGTCGCTCTGTCCAGCCATGGCAGCAAATTCCTGTGGGTCATACTGAGCCTTTATTCTCGCGACCTTCGCAATGCCGCCGCACGTTAACTTGACACCGACGATATTGGGATGGGCCCCGAGCTTGGCCAGCATCTCCGAGTTGACGTTGAGGCCGGCCGCGACGTCGGGGAAGTTGTAAATGACTATGGGCATGGGGCTCGCATCGGCAAGCTATCACGTCGGTTAGACAGCACGACAGAATCTACATTAAGCGGGAGTTGTCAGTATCTACCTCTGTGAAGAAGCCAGCGATCGCGTCCTCGTTCATCGCGAAGTGGAAGAAGCTCGGAGTGAGGACCAAGCCGAAGTCTGCCCCGGCTTCGTGGGCGGCCTTGGTGTCGGCTATCACGTCCCTCGTGCACTGCCCGACGCATCCGACGGTGACGGGAAGGTCCGCACGGTTCGCTTCCGTCGCAACCTCCCTCGTTACCCGAATAAGTTGCGTCTTCTCGTCCCTCGTCAGGGTGGCCCCTTCGCCGTTGGTTCCCGCCAGAACGACTGGAAGCAGTGGGTCAGCCGCCGGGGCTCTCTACGGTCCGCAGAGGCCGCAAGCACCCACCTCCATGGACCCCGGATTCAACCAAGAACTTCAGGTGTTTTATTTGCAGGTCCCAGTCGATGTCTTGAGCCTCGTTGTCCTTGAACCATGTGAGAGACGGGGGGTGGATTCCCGGGGGGAACGCTCGTGCTCGTGTGGCTGCCATTGATCCCATTGTCTCTCCGTATTCGACGGGTGAAGTATAAATTACCAGTAATTTACAATGTACGCAAAGGAAGTATAGGCATCCCAAGGACTAGCGGCCCGGGAGATAGATGGGTTTTGTATGATGTGCGCGTGCCCCCTCTCGCTTTCCTCTCCCCTCAGTGGAGTTGGGGACGGCGCCCCATAATCCATCCGGGTAGTACCATCGTGATGGCTCAAGGGGCCCTCGCGTACAAACCAGCCTACCATGTGTTCATATTGAAATCGCAAGACCCGAACGGCCGTCTTCTCGGCCCATTGTATGCGTGAAAGGTATGAATGTGGAAGAGGGCTCGGTAAGCCGCCGAGCTCGGCAAAGGGCCGTGCAGCGTTGCCGATATGGGTACTGGCGAAGCGACGGCGCAAGCCGATTTGTCCATTTTACGGGGTCTCCACATGGCTGTATCTCCCTAGAAATAGATCATTGGAGACACTATTGCGGCTCTTGATTGACCGCCCGACCGAAGCAAAGTATGTGTTTGCCAATGAGTAGAATACAGGGGATATCTGCGAAGCTGCTTAACCGAGGCTCGCGGAGCTTCACTGCTGGGAAAATATTTGAGAACCGTTACAAACGTGCAGTGCTTAGGCATAAGACAAAGTCTAGGCAATTCCTTCCGTAGAGACCGCTATGGTGGGAAATAAATCTACGAATGATTTGTTCGGCGGGCCTTCCTGTTGGCATGACACATGCGAGCTCTTCCGGCTAAAGCTCCGTTATCGCTTTCTCCTAACTATTTAACAAAGGCCGTGCCGATTCTGGAAGAGACTCTATCCTACGACTGCCATGTCTCAAGAAGGTTCATATGTTTCGCGCAACCGCAATGTCAACCGGTGAACGAAAGGCTCCAGCTTACCGCCTGCCAGCTCTTAGGTTAGTACACTCCCCTAATTATCAGCTTCGTGTAACCGGGGGATAATATATACATATATATCTATACATATGCCGTTGGATCGGCCTCGATGCCGGTATTCAGGGGCTAGAGAACATGGAGCATCTGGTTCTGACCATGTATCTAGGAATGGCAAGGGGAGCTCTGGAAGAAGAGCAGTCTCTGATATGTCACTCGATGAAGAAGCTGTTCAGAGCTCAGCATTGGGTTTTGACTTACGGCTACAAGGCACGGCGCGGTCTCACGTCGTGCTAACAAAGCGTTCTTCCATGGCGGAGTAAATCGAGTCGTGCCGATGTTAACAGCACTGCTCTACGAAGTGCCAATGACACGGGCTGAAGTTGGAGTAGTTGGATGGTGACCACATCGCAATGTTCCTCATCATACTTCGGAGATGGGAGCTCCGAGCGGTTGATGTTCATATCCACTCACTATGTGCATGCGAAAAACCTCTAGTTCCGTCTTCTACGACACTCGTACTTGGTTTCCTTACGGTGCTCGAAGGGTAACCCGTAAGGTGTTTCGAATGTTGGAGGTACTGCGACACGACGGATCTCAAAAATATCGCCACAGTTGCCCATCAAACTCACGG
Source organism: Monosporascus sp. 5C6A (assembly GCA_004155035.1). Classification (NCBI taxonomy): domain Eukaryota; kingdom Fungi; phylum Ascomycota; class Sordariomycetes; order Xylariales; genus Monosporascus; species Monosporascus sp. 5C6A. The sequence goes on from QJOB01000025.1 coordinate 404,393, forward strand.
GGGCGAAGCAAATAGAGATAAATTTCTGTTCTTTCCAAGAAATTGCCTTTCCATAGGATTAAGGCAGGTATCGCGCTGCCCCTGTTCTTAGAGGACATGATCAGAAAGCGAGTCCCTTGTAGAACGGCCAAGCTTTAGCGTTGTTCCAGACTCGATCCACTGTAGTATAGAGAAGACGGTCCGGGCCTTGGGAAGCACGGGCCGTTCCATGTTCCGAAAAACCTCAGGCTTGACACTGTTTTAGGGGATATAAACCATCTAATCGGAAGGCGGCGCATATGTGCCCCATCCCTTATCAGTGGCGTATTCCCCTTTGGACTACGCTTAGCTATGGAGCATTCGACCATAATAGCATGACCCGAGATGTTCGAATACAGAAGAGCTGAAGCTAGCTTCGGTGCCAGAGCAGTCTGGCGGTTCGAGGGGTGTTTTCTGGCTGTTCGGCTATGGTATAAAACAGCCCACTCAAGCCTCTGAAAGACTCTTTCGAGTTAGACGTAGCTCATATTCGGAGTAAGAAGATTGTCAGCATAGCATTACGAATATGAGGATCACGATCTCCAGTCTCCCCGCAGGCTGTACAGCTATGCGGTGCTATGCTCCAAGTCGGATTCGCCCCGTCCTCCCCATCATGCATGCCACCATAGGCGGAGGTCGTGTGTTATGATGTCGTATTATTTTACTGTATTTGTTTTGCAGATCCGGGATGGGCAACGGAGGCGTGTATATGCCCACAACCTTGAGGTGAATGCCTCGTCGTTTCGATGATAGTCCCACCCGGGAGTGAGGCGAGGCGGAGTACGGGCGAATTTGGTAAGGCGCTCACGCCACCCCGACGCTTCATATATGTCAAGCGCCGGCGATGGCCGCCGTGGATTTCCTACGGCCGCCTGGGAAGTACCTACGCTGTAGTTGAATGTCACTGCATGTCCATCTCGAGAGAATGAGTGTAGCTTGACAATAAATGTAGGTAGACTCCGAGTTCAGTGATCAAGGGTTCAAGGGGTGGGCGTGACCCAGCTCGCCCTGATTTACGCACAAGGGAATTAACGAGGGTTACATGGTGTATTTCGAATTTCTCATCTGTGGTAAGCGCTACTGGCAATCCTACCACATAGAACCGCATCTTCCCCAAGCGGTAACCACATCGTGTCGGTAAGTTGAGCTACGGGACCGAAGTGGACACCTTCACCTGGCGGGCGTGGAGGGGATACCACCACGCCCCCCTGGCCCAACCACGTAGGAGCGATCGTCACGATAACCGAGCCAATGAGCTCGGTATTCCCTGCTGAAAGCAGTGAGTTGATTACCGCGCCGCCGCCCTCGATCATGATGCTGCGTAAGCCCTCCTCTCGAACAGCGGCCAGTATTGCACGCCAGTCAAACCGCCGACAACCGCCCTTCGAATTTTGATCCTTGCTTTGAGTTGGCCCCAAGATGACGAACTTGCCCCCATGTTCTTCAAGCAGCTTCCTCTTGTCTACTGGTGGTTCTGCAACGGCCGTAAGAATATAGGGGGCTAGACCCTCGCCAGCCCGGGCAAGCTGCATAACCTTGCTCTGTGAGGTGAAGCTCCAGCGTAGCCGTGGGTCTATAATAATGGGTCTCGGCTGACGTACAGTAGTTGGACTCGCGCTGTTGTCGTCGGGACCACAGCCGCCGGCGGGCGTAGCTGCAGCTACGGTGCCAGCATTCCCAGCTGCTAGGAGGCGGCAGCTCAACCCAGGATCATCAGCGATGGCTGTGCCGACGCCCACGCAGATCGCCTCATGCCGGCTACGAAGATAATGAGTCATGGCTTTTGATTGGGGACCAGATATAGCTGTCCTGATACCAGGCCCAAGAGATAGAGCCGAGTCGAGAGATGTGGCAAAGGTTAGGGTGACAAAGGGTAAGGTATCCACATGGCTACCCATCGAGCCTGCCGACAAGGGAGGCAGGTAGGGTTCGAGGCGCGCCGCTTCTGCTTTTGGAAACACGAGGGGGGTGCTCATCATTGTATCTGGGTCATGTGGCCGTAGCAGCAGCCATACGCAAGGCGAGCAGGATGAGCCCGGTATTGAGATTCCTAGATAAATGCGAATAGACCGTTTCGGCTACGGCCAAAGGATGCTCGTGTGGGCACGTCCACTACCCCGGTCCGCAAGGGAGCCCTTGAACGATCAGCGGCATATGCTAAGACTACCGATGGTCGATCCGGCTCTGTGCTCGATGTAGACCATTCGGCTTTGCTTAACGCACTTCGTTTAAAGAAGCCTTGCAAGACGTGGAAAGCTGCAAACGTGATGTCTGGCCCTTATTCTTTCGCTTTCATGGCGGGTTTGGGCAAGAATAACTCTCAAGGTTTGGTCAGTACGGACCTCTGGTTTGCCTTGATGCCAAGAATGGGTGTAGTTGGTGATCGGATAGATGAGATGGTTCGGTGCTTGGTGGGACGTCGTTGGGTGTGAGACCGTGTCTCTAGTCGCCTATACTGTGCCCATTTTACTGTGTTTTCCTTCAGAGTGTCGCAACAAGGTTGGAATCCACCTGTTCGCGTGTGGGGGGAAGCCATCCAGTACTCCAGCGGCGATTGTCCCCACTAGCTATACTCCATCCGGCAGAATCCCATGCTTACCAATTTCACCCCATCGCGAGCTGGATGGGACTCAAGGTTACTTTCGACGTTTCTTTTACGGGTGTCGATAATCCGATTTCTTCCCTGCGGTCGAGACCCGAATATTCTTTACCCATCGCCAGCCTGCGCACATCTGCGGATCCTTCGGATCATACGTATCCACCCTCTACACGCAATACTTCCCCTTTTATCGCCATGGGGTTCCTGCACCCCATCCATTTCCCTACGTAAGCTACTCAAGGTAAACATTCGGTGAAGCTCGGTGACGGCACTCTGTCACGCAAGCTTCACGCGTTCCCAATATGGTCGGCCACTGGTTCCGGGCCAGCCTGAGCTAGCGTCCTCCTTTCTGTCAGATTTTGGCATGCGAGCATACTTTAGTCGTCGAGTGGCTGCAAGGTAACGGACAAGAAACCAGAACCAGGGATATGACACCGCAACCAGCATCAAAAACACGGGCCGCTTGGATCGCTGATTCGATGCTGGCCCCGAGATACCTCATACATTGACAGTTAGTCCATGTATATGTCAATCTACCTTGCATCCATACCTACCAATCCTCTGCAGCTCTTGTTCTTGCATTGCAGTGGCGCAGGTGAAACACTTTACTGCCTACGCAGCCAATGCCGAATGATTCTATGCTATCCATTGACGTCTCTGGCTGGTGCCCCGTGGCCTGGGGAGTGCATCACTCGCCGCAGCCCTCGGTCGTCACCTGCTACATATCACGCCAAGGGCCACGCTTGCCAAAAACGATACTTTCCCCGTCGAGTAAGAAAAGAAGGGTGGAAAGTGTTGCAAGTCGCGCTTGACTGGTGACAGGTCAGATTTCCTTCCGTCTAAACTACATGGTGTCCGCTCAGCTGTTCCTCTGTCCCCATCACTTGAATGGACCAGAGCTCGTCCCATATGGTCTGAATATCCTTGATTACTTCCCATAACCGCTCAGTTATGTGACAATCAGTAATGTCAGAAGCTAGCTTAAAATAGTATCAAATATAATGTCTAGAAGTGTCAGACAGTTAGTGTGACATTTAACCCACTCGTGAAACTGCGTCCTAACTCAGCCCATTTCAAAATGGAGAACACGGTGTGCCTAACGCTTTCCTTGGCCTACCGCTTCGCCGGTCCGCACTACTATCACAGTTGTCAACCCCTGCTGTGTGGCTGCGTCTTCAGCAACACATAGGGTCTCATTGAGTGCTAGGGCTTCGTGGCTCATCATGACTAGAGCCAACCGTAATGACCCCCTAGATATTACAATAATGAAGTTTGCTTCAGTGATGTTGTCTGCTTCGGGTTCTGAGGAGCAGGGAGCAGCATACATAGTAGTTGGGCCTGTGATTTGTCTCCTAGTGTTGCCTACTGCGCAAATTCTAGTCTTGCTTCTGAGCTCTACGTCATGTCTAAGCAACAGTTCCGCGTTCGTCAAGTTCACAATCGAATTAAGATACTTGCGTCGTCTTCCTACAGAAAATCCGAAACAAGTTCTGATAACAAATGGTTTACATAATTATATTAAGACAAAGTTAATATTTGAAGTTAATAGCGGGGTTTTGGAATAGTAAGTGTAAGGTAACAAGTGTATAAAAGCTGTATATAGTATTTTATGAATATTAACATGCCGAGGAGGGTAGTTTCCTATTTAGCGTTGATATGCGGCGCCGATTTTGATCCTCAGTATTCAGGCTGAGACATCCCCATTCTCTTACAAGGCTGACGACAGCCTCGGTCCCGCCCACGCCACGCCTAATCGTAGCCCCAAGGCAGCTTGTACACCACCGAGAAGTCAATCTTAAGGTATCCTTTATATCTCTGGCCCAATATGAGCCATAAGGTGTTGGTGCTCAATCTCGCCGATTTCGTAGTCGACGCCTGTTATGGCCGTGAAATTCATTCCAACCTCTCAGCGCCGGCTCGATATGATGAAGGAAGTGGTTAGGGGTACAGAGGGCCGGGAGACCTACAGCGAGCGTGTTGACTGTGTATCTTTCCTAACTGGGTTTTTTGGCTTCGAGCATGGCGAGCTCGGGCTCAGTAAGAGGGAAATGGGCCGCTTGGAAGGTCTATGTAATGTTATACATATGTGGATGGATCTTGGGGAGACAGTGGAACTCATGGGTTAGGATCGTCAATTCCCCCTCGTGTATTCAATTCGACTTCCCTTTTTGCGGCTATCCCTGGGGGCAGACCCTTCCTTCTGAGTCTGACTCTGACGGGTTCAGTGAGCCTGACCATATCCACATGGCAGTCGTTGGAGTACTTTGATGGCGGCTCTCTTTCATATGAGAGTATACCCAAAATACGGTACTGAACCTCCAGCAGCAGTTGCTAGAGACCGTCATAATGAATGTGATGTGAATGGGCTTTCGGGACTACTACATGATTATGGGCTTATGTTTGAGTGTAGTATGGAGATAAAGTCCCCTTGATATCAAGATATTATTATTTGGAAGTGGCCCATCTACGTAGGGCTTAAAACCACGGGGATCATGGTTGCCAGACATCAGATTGATAGGGATTAAATGCTTGTCGTCATATGAACCGAGTTCGATACCATCCATATTTTGGACCGGTCTCCATCACAGGAAAGTATGACCTCCAACAAGACCACACCTGACTGTAGGCCTCACATCTCGGAGCCAGACAGACTTCCCTAGAGTCTTAAGGTTTTAATGCCATATGCTGTTCTGCAAGGCGCCGGAACAGAGCCCAACTCATGCCGAGGCCAAGGTCCTAGACTAGACGATGCTCGAAGAGGAGCGACCTATCACTGGATCACTGTTGGAACGGGCGTCTTATAGCTCTTCGTGCCTTCGAGCCCCCAGAGCAAAATGATGAGTAGAATCACGTCCTGGAGGAATGGCATATTAACTTAATAAACGAACTATAGTAGGGTTTCAGTCAAGAATGAAATTGGGGGACTCTGTTGCTAGTCATTATATACAGTGTGTATCCAAGAACAGGTATCATGGCCTGTCCCGCCTTCTGTGTTCCCATCAGTATTGGCTCTATGCATGACGACGGAGTCATTGGATCGTCTCAACCAACTTATCTGACTACCCTCAACCTTACTCTGAATCGGTCTCCTCGCTATCTTCTGAATCTTCGGTACCATTACCGTCTCCATGGTACTCGCCACCTTCCTCGTCGCTAGGATCGGCGTCTTCTTTGAACTTCTCAACGCCCAAACGAGCACAGGCTTCTCCCGAAGCCTCTGCCGTTACAGGTGTCACTAGGTACCTCAGGCCTGTAGCCCTAGCGTTAGATATTGAAACGGCTTCGTGGCGATCTCCCAGAGCTTTCATCTTCAGATTGCGAAATGCCGAGATTCCATTGACAAATGCAGCTTGATCCGCATCTATACCGTATCTCCCGGTGCTCGTCATCCAATATTCTAGGAAGCTGCGAGGAGAGTCTGGACGCGGGGGCGGCAACGTGACGCGCAAAGAGTGTCAGAGTGTCGTCTTGGTAGGTTGCACTAAATGCGTAGGCTTCATTATCGTATGCCGGTTCGCTCAACCAAAAGTTACGCAGATGGTGCATGGTAGGAATGTTAGTTAGACTTTCAGTCTCATTAATTAAAATTTGGGCGATAACTTACTAGCACGGGCTCCCTATACGCCGTCATTGAGAGCCTGCTTCTCGCCACCTCTAACAGTAGCAGTCGGGCTTTTCCCTTCGAGGAAAAAGTTGGCTATTATTGATACAGAACACAGGTGATTCGTAGGGACGGTGAGTTTGTCCAGCACTTCTCTTACTGCAGGGTCGACACTACTGGCATCAACGTCATCCCAAAATTCAGGTACCAGGGGGGAGAGGGGGTGGTCAGTCCATCGGTCATCGACAAGATATTGCTAAAGCGTAATCACGGTTATTCGGAATCATTAACTCGTTCGATGATTCTAGTAATGGGATCGCTTTTTGCATCACGTCGCCTTTTGATACATTTGGTGCCGTGAAGCGTTGGAAGTCTTTAGCCCTGGAGGTTTCAGTTTGGACGAATGTTGCCGAATCTCGGCCAGATTTTCTGACACAGAGGCCCCCTTCTTGGTACCATAGGAAGTAAGATGACCCCCTATCAACGCCCCACCCCCTCAACGCGCCGCCATTTCCCATACAAAATCACGGATATCGCAGATTTATAATTAATCAACAAAGATACATGAAAATAAATTATGATGGGGAAAAGACACTTTTATGTTATATAGAGTGTATTTGAATTTTTAAACCAAAATATTAGCGTTAATGTAAAGAGATTTGTTATATAACCCGACTAATTATTAACTCAACTGAGCTACGAGCCCCTTGCCGGGTCATATCAGCGACTGTTGCTGGGCATGTTCTTATCAGGATTCATATAGGGTCCTGTTCTAGCCCTGTTCGGCTATAGGGGGCTGTGTTCTCACAAGATTTAAGATTATTACAAAGGTAAAGTCTTTAATATTTGCTTTTACAAATTACTAGAAAATTTAATAAAAGTTAGAAATCAAGATATTAACTTAAATAAAATAGTTAAAAGTTCGCCTTTTGAAATCATTATATATTAATATGAAAACTTATAAATCTAAAAAAGCGTAAAAAAACGTGTTAATATTATAAATATTAGGTTAACGTCCTACACCAGTAAGTCGGTTACATCAATAAATCGGTTACTTTTTTAATAATTCCAATTACTTATTTTTAATCGCTTATTTTTTAATACCTACATTATAAAACGTCTTACAAAAGAATTTAAAATAAATTTAACCGTTTAAATAAGAAAAAAAAACCCGAAATTTAGTTTTAAACGGCTTGGTTTTATATACGAAGTAGCTTTATTTATATTACAAAATCGATTTAACAATAAACTTTTTCAAACCGATATTTCCTTTATTTTACAAAAACTAATACTGACCGAAAAAAAATCGATTATTAACCGAATTTTTAACCTAAATATGTAAGCGTTTTTTATCCGGCTTTAACATGTTGAAAATATAGTAAATTTATTACTTACTTAACGCGTTGCAAAGCGCGTCGGAGTTAATTGGGCGTCGAGATTCGTTCGACGGCCAAAAAAATTCCAAACGCGTTTAAATCGGAAAATCGATTATTAAAAAGTATTATGTAAAAATCTAGAAGTATTTCGTAAATAATTTAAATTAATTCGGGTTATAATTACAAAATACGGCATTGCCGAAAAGGATATTTATAATTTCGACAAAACGAGGTTTTTAATAAGGTTTTTAATAATATACGGCATAATAATTATAAATGCCGAAAAACGTAAAAAACTTAAATAAACTTAATAAGGTAATCGGGAATAAATTATAATTATATAAGTTATTAATTCGTAAAGTTAAGTTATACCGTTATTTATTATTTTAACGGAAAATATTTATTTTAGATTTTAATATCGCAATAACTTATTATTACCCGATTAAAAAATCGGAATTAATTATAATAATTAAATAACGAACGAATTAAGTTTAAAATAAATTTAACATTTTAATAAATATATTCGAACGCGTATGAAAAAGACGAAACATTTTTTTTATTTTCAATGGTTACGAAAGTTATTATTCGATAAAATTCGAAAAATATTACGTAAATTACGATATTATTACGTTTTATATATTTTCTTATTTTTTTTCCATTTTAAGATGCGTTTATACGTTTTATATCGAAAATTTAATATAACGTTATTATATTTATATTGTTAAGGAAAACTTTTTTGCCGGTTTTTTCGACGCGTTTAAAACCGTTATAACGTCCGATAATATCAAGGTCGGTTTCGCAAAAATTAGACTTGTTTTATTCGATTTTAATAACGTTTTTTCCGATTTGGAAATTTTTTTAGCTGTACCTACGCCGACCGTCTCGCCGCTTATCTTTACCGGTTCCATTTTTTTCTTATTTTCAAAAATCCTTCGAAATATATAAGAAAAAAAATAAAAACGATATTTGCAGAAAAAGATTAAATTTTATTAAAGGAGCTCGCTGACAAAGATAGTTAAATCGGTTAATTTTTTAACAAAAAATAACTTAATATTTTGTACGAAAACGTTTTTTTTTTAAAAACCGCCAAATTACGCGAAATTAACTATCTTTTCAGCAAACGCCGAAAAATTAAAAATAAACGTTTTCAAAAAAAAACATTTATTATATAAAAAAACATTTATTATAACGTACTACACCAATAAGCTGTACATACCAATAAGCTGTACACACCAATAAGCTGTATACTTTTTTCACCATTCTAACTATTTAACTTTAATCACATATTTCTCAATTACCATAACATGGAACGGCTTATAAAAAAACGAAAATAAACCTAGCCGTTTAAGCTAAAGGGAAAAATCCGAAACTTAGTTATAAAAAGCTTAATTCTATTTATAACGTCCCATTTACTACCTTAGAAACGCGAATTAATAACAAACGCGCCCAATCCGATACCGTCCCCAGTTTGAAAAAACTAACGCCGACCGAAAAAAAAATCGATTATCGAACGGATCCTTAACCTAAATACGCGAACGTTTCCTATCCGGCTTTAGCACGTTAAAAATATAGCGAATTTGTTACTTGCTTAACGCGTTACAGTACGCGTCGAGATTAACTGGACGTCGAGATTTGTTAGACGGCAAAAAAAACTCCAAACGCGTTTAAATCGAAAAATCAATTATTAAAGGATACTATACGAAAATCCAGAGGTATTTCGTAAATGGTTCGAACTTATTCGGGCTACAATCGCAAAATACGGCATCGTAAAAGAGGATATTTACAATTTCGACAAAACGGGCTTTTTAATAAGGCTTTTAATGGCATACGGCATAGTAATTACAAGTACTAAAAAACGTAAAAAACCTAAATAGGCGCAATAAAATAACCGGGAATAAATTACAGTAATATAAGCTATTAATTCGCAAAGTTAAGCTATACCGCCATTTATTATTTTAACAGAGAAAACTTACCTTAATTCTTAATATCGCGACAACCTATTACCAGCCGATTAAAAGGTTAATATTAGTTATAATAATTAAATAACAAACAAATTAAGTTTAAAATAAATTTAACATTTCGATAAATATACTCGGATACGTACAAAAAAAACGAAACGTTTCCTTATTTTCGACAGTTACAAAAACTACCATTCGATCAAATTCGAAAAATACTGCACGAATAACAGCATTATTACTTTTTGCATTCCCGCGCATTTTTTCCATTAATTTTAACCTTTCGATATATCTTATTTTTCTGTTTTAAAACGCGTTTATTTGCGGTATATCAAAAACTTAATGCGACGCTATTATATCTATATTACCAAAAAAGATTTTCTTGCCGGCTTTTATAACGCGTTCCAAGTTACCATAACGTCCGATAATATTAAATCTGGATTTGCGAAAGCTGGTCTTGTTCCATTCGATCTTAATAACGTTTTTTCCGAATTAGAAGTTCCTTTAATTATACCTACGCCAACCGTCTCCCCGTTAACCTCCGCCGGTTCCATTCGTTCTTTACTTGCGAAAACCCCTAAAAATATTAAGAAAATAACGAAATAAGAACGTTACTTACAAAAAAAGATTGGAAATTATCAAGATGGTTTGTTAATAAAGGTTGTTAAATGGGCTGGTTTTTTAATAAAAAAGTAACTTGTTACTTTTATACGAAGTTATTTTTTTCGGGAAAAAAACGCCTAATTCCGCGAAACGAACCACATTTTAAGCAAACGTCGGAAAACTAAAAACAAACGTCTTTAAGAAAAAGAAATACTTACTATACAAAAGGGATAAGCTTTTCTGGCCCAAAAAGAAAAAGGTAATGAAAAAATACAACCAACAGCAGCTGGAAAAAGTCGTCCCAAAAGGGTTAAAACCAAGGAACGGAAATGTAACGTTTGCGGCAGGCCCGGACATAATACGCGTACTTGTAAAGAAGTTATAGATACGTCTAGCGAAGAAGAATCCGATTAATTATAATCAATTCGATATATTATAATTAAGTTATTTAGATTGATTGTTACGAGGTGCCAAAAAGTGTACAGCTTATTGGTGTGTACAGCTCATTGGTGTGTACAGCTCATTGGTGTAGTACGTTATAAAAAACAAATTTTTTGGCCCAAAAAAGAAGGTAATAAAAAAATACAGCTAATAGCAGTTAAAAATAATTATTATAAAAAGTTAAGATAAAAAAACGGAAATATAACGTTTATAACAAACTTGGACATAATGCGTGTATTTATAAAAAGGCTATAAATACGTTTAGTAACGAAAAATCCAATTAACTTTTGTTAATTTAATATGTTATAGTTGCTTAATTTGAATTTGTTATTGCAGAATATCAAAAAGTAACCGACTTACTAATATAGGACGTTACGGAAATTAAAAAGAAATTTTAATGTAAGCAAAAGTTTTCTATTTTCGCTTAGTAATTATATTTAATTAATTAACAACTTACGATTGCAAAATTATTATTATAATATAAACAAAGTATTTATTTTAATGTATTATATTATAATATTGTAATTTCGTAATTTACACTTATTAAGTATATAGGTATTAATTAAAAGTTAGTTGAGATTATGACAACCGTTTATTTTCACAATTTCTATTAGTTTATAGTAATGTTTTGAAATAGCGATTTTGACGAGTTGTACGGGAAAACGCCGGCGCGTTGAAGGGGTGGGGCGTGGATGGGGGCCATCTTATTTCGGGTATGAATTCCGTATGATGCAAGTGTCAACTCAAAGTTCTCATCGTACGGTGCAGACTGCTGTGAAGTCTTTGTTTTTGGAGATCCATTTGTACTTCCGACTGTGGTTCCGTCATCGCACCTTTTGCGTGGATGTTTAGTATATGGTTTGACTCTGGCCACTGCAGCAACGTAAGTGCCGAACACTAGACGCAACGTATTTATTAAGTCTTGCTCCTCGAATATCAGCGAGATCTGGACCGCCTTGTCTCGCGAAGCGTGAAAGGCTTGGGAGCCGTTGACAGGGGGTACCGGGCTTCCTAAACCGGATACAACTTGCTCCTGCAATCGAGTTCCCGTAAGTCCAGTTTAGTGAACCAGATCTTTTGCAATGTGTCGTAAATTCGGGCGGGGAATTTGTGGCTTGGTTGATGGCTCCAGTCTTTTCCTGGGTTGCCTGTCTTCAGACACGGTGCGGTCTCTATATACCCAAATCTCTTTCAAGTATCACGTAACAATGTAGTTTTGGGCCGAAATCGACGTTATTGTGGACGCTATGGCGAGCCAAAGATGTTGTACGCGTTGCTAGAACATTTATCAATGAAAATGGATAGATCTGGGGCTAGGTGTGAGTTGGGACGAGAACCGAGTAAGGACGAAGCAAGTAATGTTTCATCTAGGTCGATTCCGGACTAGGACGGCTGACATCTTTTGTCATGGTGCTTAGATCTCCGCTCGATAACAGCCATATCTCGCAACCGCTGTCTGCACTTGGAATACTCTTATTTGCCCCCTACCGACCGCCGAAGGCTCTCGTAGACCTTTTACTCTTAGATTCCATACTAGTATAATATTCAGGCGGCATAAAGTTAGTTGGCTCTATCCAAGATTAGAGACCAAGATCCTGGGGTTTGTTCGCATGCTGGGTCGACCTCAGCCCGAGCTTGTTATAGACTATGTGGAGTAGAGCTTAGCTTAGTAGTCGTCATCTAGGATGCGGAATGTCAAGTTTATATCGTCACCCATATACGGTTAAGTAGCACCGTCCCAACATATTCAATTGTGCCGCAGAATGCGACAGATCATGATGTTTCTATTACAGTCGTTGCTCCTTGATTTAAGAATGATTGGTCTTGGAGGCAGCCGCTCATGGCCTAATGCTGCTAGGTTCGCAAGAATACCACCTGCCATGAACGGCGTACAGTGCTAGAGTAGGGGGCTAGAATAGGGGTAACTAGAGGACCCACACCTTGGTAGACATACAGTAGTGGAGTCCCAAGTCTCTAAATACCTGTCGCATGGAGCGGCTAAGTTAATTGAAGGCTGTAAAATATAAATTCTCCGATAGCCAAATCTTCGGCGTGTATGTGTTCATTCCCACGGCTCGTCAGCACCTTCCCGCATCGGCGAATACTTCTTCAACGAAATAGCCTATATTCAACTAGCTTTTCTCCACCCCAGAACAGCCCGCCGGGGTATACATAATTAGTGCTCATCCACCGTGCGCCCATTTGACATTTGATCCGACGTTGTCAAGCCTAGAAAGAAAGCCAATACATTGGTGCATAGCGATATCTCTGAGCATCTAGAGCCTTACCAGGGTATTCAGGGGTAGGGTCATCAGGGAGCTTAATGTCCTTCGGTAGGATTCCGCTCACGTAGTTTCGACCTGTTTTGCGCGCGGCTAGGATACACATGGGCATAAAACGTTAAGCCGATGCCTTGGAGCACACACCCCCAGATCAAGTCAATACGTAACATATACTGTCCGGCTGGCGACTGTCCAATTTCCATTGGGACTAGCATTCTTACACCAGCTCATGTCTTCATGTCCTGCGCCAGAACAACTTAATACCCGCACGTGGTGATAAGTTGCCATCGTTGTAGGGAAGACACGCCATACCTGCGCACATCCTGCCCTTTGGAACCTTAGAAAGATGGGAAACCGGGGGGCTAATTTGGTTAATGTCCATTATATAGCCATCTCGGTCGCAAGTTCCCTGCCCGTCAGGGCAGTCATTGAATTGTGCGTCATCTCAGTCTTCTGGTTCATACCTCTGTTGAGCATACTCCAGGAATCTCCAGCTCGTACTGCCAGGTCTTCAGTACTAGCAGGCATGGGCCATATTGGCGCAACCAAAATGCACTCATTCCGGACGGTCCACCGGGTAAGTGGAGAAATTATAGCGACGTGTGATGTGCGATTGCGAGGCGACCGATGTCATTGTACGGCGTGGTTTCGTAACTGGTTGTGTTAGTGTGTACTAGCATGGGCGGTTAAATAGGGGTGTAAGTGTGCGAGTAGAAAATATTGAGGGTCGGAGTGCACACCGGATGTGGCTGAGTGCGTCTTGTAATTCATCCTTAAGCGAAATACGGACAAACGACACTTGAACTGCTGTTAAACCGCCATTCCTCTCAGACCCTAAAGGGTAGTAACGCACAATTACGCTGAGCTAGTGGGATTATTGCCCAGATGGCGAAAATGAGAGCGACGGAGAACGATAGTGCCATGGTCGAGCAAGACGCATCAAAATGCTTGAAGATCTGCTAGATACAAAGAGAGAAGAAAGGTTAATGGATAGAAGAAGCCCCTGTGCACCATATCACTCTTCGCGATGTGCCATCTTCGGCATTGGCGCCCCCAAAACACCGAGCTACCGAAAGAAACTAAGGGGATTCGAATTTGACCAGGACGAATCGTGGTCGCTGCCACATCTCATCTCCCCTAAATCGAAAAAGGAGGTAGTATAGGAACGTTGTAGTTTGTAGTTATCCACCTGACATCCCATCAAATGTTGGCCAAGAACCCCCATTATACAATGAGGAGATACGGGGAGAGGCTAGGGACCAAACGTCAACTGCAGCTAAATGCTAGGAAATGCCATAGTATAGAGGAAGTCTGATTCACCCTGGTGCGTAGAAGAACGACCCTTGAACCAGAGCAGGTGTATAGTGGAAATGTCCCTCATTGGCTACCAAACAAGTTGCATATCGATTAACGCGACATGGACCCAGGTGTCTACTTAAGTATAGTAAGTTTAACCGACAGGAAAACCTCGTCATTATCATTTAAGCAAAGTGGTTTCTGGTGGACATTCTCTCGATCTCATACTACTATATGCTCCTTGCATCAGTGTGACCGGGAAACGCTCGATGGTAACTTATTATTTGATCTGCTTAAGAGAGTCATGTGTGTAATTGTTGAAAGATAGGTCGAATACCTTTAGATTTCATATTAAGCACCAGCCTTTTAGCTTTGGACTATACATCTATATATACATAATTGATGTGGGGCGTTATTACCCCTTTGCTAACAGTACTCGAGGCGGATGAGAACCCATTTACTGCATGGTTAGGTACATCATACTGGACTACATCTCTGGGGGGTGGTTATACCCGCCTGGTCAGAAGCTAAGCTGTCATGCCCTCAATGCAGTCGGGGCATCGGACATGACTTGAGCGAGTATCTCAGGTTCATGGCACAGTAAAGAGCAAGGAATGATTCTAGGAAGCCTTTGACGAGCGGAGAGTAGACTGAGAGCATTGACGGAAAGCCTTTGATTAGCTTGACCAGAGTATCTCTGCTGGTAAAGAAATTACTCATCCGAAGAATACGGAGGATACTTGAACAATTCTACTATTAATTCTGGCCCCCCTGCATGGTCAACAACAAGGATCTGAGGCTCAAAGCTACGGAGTCTGAACAGTAGCTTGGAGAATGCCAACGGGCTCTAAAATGTTGATCTTATGCTCTTAACCCCATGTAAACAAGTTTATTGTAAAATTCATCTGTCCTTGCAGGCATATTCTACGTATGCATAACGTAAATTCCGTCCCTGTGTGAATAAAAGATCGAAGACACACCTAGCAGTTTCATCTACTTCCGGATCGCAAGGATGGCTAGGCGCTGCAGTCATTATTCGGAAGAATGTCACACTCATTGGGAAGCAGCTGCACAGCTTTTAAGGGATTATTGACTTGTATGAGGCTAGGGAAACGGTGATCCCAATTGGTGTGGGTGGTCCACCAATATATAGGGCTCTAGGTCTCCGGAAAGGTCCAACGTCGTTCCGGATGATCCCTGAAGCTCTAAAAGGGCGCCCCTTTTCCATGACAAGTGCATGCCGTTCTCCAGAGTACTTTCGGGGGGCTTGGTGCCATGGTGCAACGTATTCTGCACGATGCTCACGACACCTATGTTAGTGTGGGTATTATTGGTGTGGTACTGTAACTGTAAGCCTGAAAGAAAGGTTGTGGACGTTGGAAATGACTGTTCTAAGCATGCTTAGACTCGCTAAACACCCAAGCCCTCATCTAGTGGCTGAAACACCTAACCTAGTCTTCGTTCTTAGGGGACCGAAGACATCATCTATACTATCGTCAACTCAGCCTCTTACCTGGACCAGACCAAGCTTACGGCGATTCAGGTCCAAACGAACACGGAGTTCCTCGAAGCGTTCATACCATGCAGTGACGAGCCGCCTGTGACTGAGTTGACCCACCTCGCGGGATTTTTGGATATCTTCTTCTTTGGCGGAGTGCTGACTCAAAGGGGTGACGAGCTCGTCAAAATCAAAGATGCTTCAGTACGGCCCGTCCCGTGGTCGTGGAATCACGTGCAATGGCGGCGGCGCCAGACGGAGATGCCTGGGTACACCACCAATAGCAACGAGGGACTGACAAGGAGTATGACTATCGCCATAGCCGGGGTCTTAGGCGGATGTAACTATGCCAAGAAGCAATGGTGGACATACTGGCATACGAGATGATTCACGCATCCTTGCTCTATATTGGGATTGTCCCTAGAGTCCGAGGCTGTCGACGATGGAGGTACTGTGGCGTCCTGAGTTGAACGGGATGGGGACCGGCGATGATATCGTGACACTCTGCCTAGCGGCTGGACAGAAAGGGCTAAGACGGCCCTTATAGTCATCAAGCATTTTCAGGACATCCCCAACCCGGTAATCCAGTGGCACGTGGATATGTTGATGAGTGTATGAATATACACGAGGAATCCCAATGGATGACTGTGCCAGATCCTTGGCGGCGTAACAAGACAGCACGGAATAGTTGTAGTATAGGTCTTTGGTTTAGTGTTCTTCTTGGGTGTAGTAGGCTGTTTGCTTTTTAACTGCGGAGAACTGTTTAATCCACGTTGTGTGTGCACGTCTACGTAGACGCTACGTATATCTGATGCTATAGAAAGATCTCAAGATGCCGAGATTTTCTCTCACAGCGTAGGTTGCCGAGATGTATGTCGGCGCCTTTACCCACTCCCCTCAAAGCCGAGTAAAGTTATGATAGAGCCAAAGTCAAGGTTGGTTGGTGTGGTTCTTAAGACTGGATCTACCACCCTTGCTTTGTAGAAATACGTATATAATCATATAACGCTTGAACTAAAAACGTTCGAAGGCCCGATCTTTTGCCATAATCCAATATGATTTCCCTGTGCGACCTTCCACGACGAAACCAGACAGCTTCTCCCAGTGAGTGATGTCCCTCTGATAACTCACTAGCCCTACGCCGATGATCAGGCTGGGGATGAAAACTCCTCGGTCTAAGCAGACATATTGTGGTGAGCTGACAGACTGCAGAACTATCAGGTACCAAACTGAGGAGCCTATGGATTCCTACTCAGCGCCATTGGTCACCGAACATCTCTAAGATAGGGCCTATATCCGAGTGGAGGGCTAAGACTCTGAAAGAACATACCGTGATATGTTCCTGCTATGAACATAAGGGTGAACGCCCACCAGCCACGAGAACTGAAATTAGAGGACGATCTGGTAAGTAGTTGGGCTGCTGCCCGTAAAGGAGTATTTTGGTCAACCGTACACTGCATGCCTACTCACTTCCCGAAGTCAATCCGTAGATTATGTGCATAAGACCAGACTCTAAGCGCTGCAGTCGGATAGGGCGTTATGAACCCCCCTGTTCCGTCGTTGTTCTACTTCTCTAACTACAACGCTTTAGGTATCATTGACGCGTAATTCATGCAGTTCAGGAACGGCTTACTTTAAATGACATACCGATATCGTCAAAACGTACAATGGCAGGCCAGATCAGGCTGTGCGATAAGCCAAGAATTATCCTGACCTTTAGGGGCAAGAAATAAGGCTATCAACAGAGCCTGACTGGTCGATGAGGCTCACAACCTGCTCGAGATGTGATCAGCTGCTCTGACATGTTTGAACAATTTCGCCTCACGGATTCGGTTGGGCAGCGAGCCTCGTCTTATTGCGTGGGACGGGCCAATGGCATATGAAGTCTAACAGCGAAGGGTGCCGCATGATCGTATACTCCTGCTGTCAGTCCAGGGGCGGGGGGATAGAAAGACTCTTCGTGCCTTCTTGCCTTTGGCCTCGACGGTAGCTCACGATTCCTCTCCCCGTAGAAGCCAGAACTGACTCAGATCCATATATCCACAAACTGCAGTGTAAGATGGAAACCAAGATAAAAAGATCTGCAATGAGCTGACAACCACCAAAGTGAGGCCACGGCACTCGACTCAGCTTCTGCTGGGACTGTAAGAGAGGGGTGAGGGCAAGGTGAGAAACTTTACTTGCAACTCTTGTCGGGGACGCGGCCAACGTCTCATCACTTTGTGATCGCTGCGGTGGGGGGGTCATATGGTAAGCCATCGCTCATCCACATAAAGATTTAAAGGACTGACAGCCTTAGCGGTCGTGAGGAGATAAGTGGAAGCTCTTATGCGTCGACTGGTCGACTGCGTAATAAGTCTCTGCAAGGATAAAAGGGGGGATTCTTGTCTAGTCTACTGCTGTTAACATTCCCTTAGGTCCACGTGGGAACTGATGCTCATGACGGATACTCAAAGTGATATAATTCGACACTGGATGGCTTCGGTACTCGTGAGTCAAATGTCCGACTTGATAACTTGCCTGCATAGATTAGGACTGGTCGAGGTCGCGACTCATGACTCGTAACCGGAACAGTTGTTTCCAGGAAGCAGTGATTGCAGTAAGCATATCAGACTTACTGCTTAACGTTCAAGATCTCTTTGTGGACACAATCAAAGACATAATACGATAGAAGAATTCATGAAGCAGTGCTGATAGCTGTCAACTCGTTGGTTGGGGTTCCAGCCACATGGTTTCATGGGCGGCAGATGATACGTAAAGCCATCCAGGCGCTTCGACGACCTCACTGGAGGGTAGGTATCCACTTGAGGCTAAGTAAGCCAAGACTAAAAATAATGGAGACATCCCGCTTACAGGGACACATCGCCTAATCCTTTACATCCCTCATTTCAACTTCAAAAAAGAAGAGGTAGAACCCAGATTACAGAAACAAATACATGTCCTATTCATTCTTGTTACCACTCTTGAGATTTACTTCTCCTTCTTTCAGAACACTGGTCAAGACTGTCCAGTCGCCGATCGTGGGATACCTGACGGACGAGCTCTCGCATTTGCGCGTTTCGTAAGACTGAACCCCGACCCTTCATTATATCAGTGTGGAAATCTGTCGTCATCGCGTGAGACCAAGCCAACACCGGCGATAAGAAAACTGCGTCAGAGATCCTCATCATCATCGTAACTATTTGCCCCCCGCAACCTTGGACAGGTCCTGGAATCCAAAAAAAGACAGCTTATCGGTTTCCACTCCATTGTTCAGATCTACCCAATTTGCTTTTACGTAGTGTCTCTTCTTTTTTCGGGGAACAAAATAAACAATCCTTCCAACGATGTCTTGGGAACTCACCCGACGTCGCTTCGCTCGGACGATTAATAGCAAGTTCATCTATGACCGCGTTGTAAGTTGAAATTGAATTTACAAAGTCCAAGGTTACCTTCATTTCGGTCATTGTCATTTAGCAGCACCGATCAGCATTGATTCCACCTCGTCGCATCCTGCCGTCGCATACAGCCATCCCATATTTGCGCGACGTTGACCTAACATCTCTGTCCCGTCCAGCCTCTACTCCATGCCATAATCTTTTTCATCGAAATGGCCATCGCAGCGCGGTTGACAGCTAGGTTTAATTCCTATTATGATGAACGGCCAGGTAAGAAATCGATCACATCTTCCCCTCAGCTGTGGCATGCGACTGATGTGATCCCGCTCTGCAGTACTCACCATGATGGTAACGAACGCCATTCTCGGTGGCATCGCCGATACTGTCGCCCAGACCATCACATCCGTTCGACAGCGAGCACTACGGAAACCGGGCGGCATATCAAAGGACGACTCGGTAGCAATCGAAATCCACGAGCTCGACCGCAAGTTGAGCGACCGCGAACTCATCCCGGAATCCAAGCAGCTGCCGCCCCCCTTCGACTTCGAGAGACTTACGAGGTTCATGGCATACGGTTTCGCGATGGCGCCCGTGCAGTTCAAGTGGTTCAGCTTCCTGTCGCGGGCCTTCCCCATCACCAAGGAACACGCCTTTGTCCCGGCGGTGAAACGGATGACTTTGGACCAATTGATCTTCGCGCCCTTTGGTATCGCGTGCTTCTTCACGGCCATGACGGTGGCGGAGGGCGGAGGCCGTAGAGCGGTCGCCCACAAGCTGCGGGACATGTATGTCCCTACTTTGAAGGCGAACTTCATGGTGTGGCCAGCAGTGCAGATGATCAACTTCAGATTGATGCCAGTGCAGTTCCAACTGGTGAGACTGCCTCTACCGGACGACTTGTTTTATATGAGGATACTCTTGCTAATACAGTTATAGCCATTTGTGTCCACAGTTGGTATTGCCTGGACGGCATTCCTCTCCCTCAGCAACGCGACTGAAGATCTGGAGGTCAAGCCATCCCCTCACTCTTCCCCTAACGTCCGCCTCGCCTAGATGTATCAACAGATTGAAACGGGCTTGTTGTGCCGTCTTCCATCTTTATACAACATGCATTACGGAACGTCATATCGACATCATGGTATTGTCACTGGTTTGTTTTTCCTTTCCTAATGGGCGGAGTTCAACCTGGCATGACAGGGACGGCGTTTCGGTTTGGGTTGTTTATTTACTTAGAAGGTCAGATCAGAAGTCCTTCGACATGATTCCTCTTTGTACCTAAAGAATTAGAGATTCAGTTTCTTAACACGGCGACTTTCTCTCGCACGTAGGTGTTTAACATCTCATAGTGATTGATGCTCCTCGGGCGGACAACCAAGATCCACGGACTGACGGCATCGGCCGGCACCATACAGCATCCAGTGCTAGGGTAGAAGCCTATCATACCCCCGGGAAAGAAAATAGTACGGCATACACCCTAGACATATTCTCGGAAAGCGACGAAAAGTATCGGGAGACATCACATGGGTGGAGAGCCGGGCATCGCATCCACTATCCGCGTTTGGTGTAGGACGCTTAGGGCCCCTCCCATTCCATGCCAAGCAGACCAGCAGAAGCAGTGAAGTACATGCACTATGACGGTAAAGTTAACTAACGTCCAGTTGAGGAGAGGACGTCAACAGATGCATGCAGGTGTAATCGGCAGCACAGCACTGCATAGCCCACTCCTCACTAACACGCTAACCGGCCCACGTTAGGTGCGATACTTGCATAACTATTGCTGCGTGCTGTATAACTATCCACTATTGTGGTAACGCTTAGGTACCGTACGAGGTAGATTTTGGTGAGCTCACTCTGCTTCAATTTCACCCCACCATTGTTTTGGTTGCCCCTCCATCCCGGCCGAAGGAGGTCTGCGTGCTTTTTTCAACAATAACTACGACTACTATAACTGCCGTATGATTGTCTTCTGGTCTTACTGAAACCCCCTCTTCTTTCTGAAGTCAAGTATACTTTTATCACATATCAATTCCCTCCTAAACCACCAGCTCGTTTGTCCCATCAGAAGAGCAACCATGTCTCTCTCTAGCAAGCTCTCAATCACGGACTGTGACCTGAAGGGCAAGAGAGTCCTCATCCGTGTAAGCATTTGCGAGCTCATAGTCGTGCTCTATGCGTAATTAAAGTTTCGTTCGGCTCGGTTCTACTTACGACTATCCTACCTACCTACGTATATGTCGGGTTGGCTAATTCGTCGTCCCAGGTGGACTTCAATGTGCCCCTCGACGCCGACAAGAAGGTGACCAACAACCAGCGCATCGCGGGCGCTATCCCGACCATCAAGTATGCCATCGACAACGGCGCCAAGGCCGTGGTGCTGATGTCGCACCTCGGCCGGCCCGACGGCAAGGCCAACCCCAAGTACAGCCTCAAGCCCGTGGTCCCGGAGCTCGAGAAGCTGCTCGGCCGGAGCGTCGAGTTCGCCCCGGACTGCGTCGGCCCCGAGGTCGAGGCTATTGTCAATAAGGCCGACGGGGGCAGCGTCGTCCTGCTCGAGAACCTGCGCTTCCATCCCGAGGAGGAGGGCTCCTACAAGGACGCGGATGGCAAGAAGGTCAAGGCGGACAAGGCTAAGGTCGATGAGTTCCGCAAGGGCCTCACAGCTCTCGGTGATGTCTACATCAGTACGTCATACATGATTCCCCTCGCCACTGTTTCTTTATCTTTAGTTTTCTGCCTAGTGCCGTTTTGATTTGTTGCCGGATTGTGGCTAACAGGGCGCACCAGACGACGCCTTCGGTACGGCGCACCGCGCCCACTCGTCCATGGTCGGCGTCGACCTGCCGCAGAAGGCGGCCGGCTTCCTGATGAAGAAGGAGCTCGACTACTTCGCCAAGGCGATCGAGTCGCCGAAGCGGCCGTTCCTGGCGATCCTGGGCGGCGCCAAGGTGTCGGACAAGATCCAGCTCATCGACAACCTGTTGGACAAGGTCAACGCGCTCGTCATCTGCGGCGGCATGGCCTTCACATTCAAGAAGACGCTGTACGGCATGAAGATCGGCGACTCGCTGTTCGACGAGGCCGGGTCCAAGACGGTCGGCCAGCTCATGGAGAAGGCCAAGCGCAAAGGCGTGCACGTCACGCTGCCCGTCGACTACGTGACGGCCGACAAGTTCGACAAGGACGCCAACACGGGCACCGCCACGGACGAGACGGGCATCCCCGACGGCTGGATGGGTCTCGACTGCGGGCCCGAGTCGGCGAGGCTGTTCCGCGAGGCCATCGACGCGGCCGAGACGATCCTTTGGAACGGTCCCGCGGGTGTCTTCGAGTTCGACAAGTTCGCCACGGGAACCAAAGCCACACTCGATGCTTTTACGGATGCCGTGGGTCGCGGCAAGATCGGCATCATCGGCGGCGGCGACACGGCCACCGTCGCCGCCAAGTACGGCGTCGAGGACAAGTGCTCTCACGTCTCCACCGGCGGCGGCGCCTCCCTCGAGCTCCTCGAGGGCAAGGACCTGCCCGGCGTCGTCGCCCTGAGCTCCAAATGAGGGTTAGGGAGGAGGGCTGCGCTCTGAGCGCGCCCGCTCGTATGAAATGTTAAAAGAGGGGTCGCTTGAAATAGCGGAATGGACGATCGGTCTGGGTAGCGGGAAGCAGAGCACAGACCCAAGGCATACCTACGTAGATAGACGTACGTTGGGTACCAGTAATTATGAATATAAGAAATCAATATGAGTATACGAGACTTCTGTCATCTGTGCCTGTTCCAGTCGTTGATTTCTCGTCGATAGCGCCATCGAGTTTTGGTCGATCTAGGTATGATATTTGCACCGAAGCCGAAACGGAGCTTGTCACTGGTAGAGGCGAGTCGCTGCCATAGGATAGACCGTGAAACGTCCCGTTGTGTTTCGGAGGTTCCTTGATTTCAGGTGTCTAAGTGTATCTGCGTAGCGAGACTATGTCTGTGGGGAAACGTGTCCCCGAAAAAGAGATTACACGCAGACGACACGTTAAGGGGTGGAGAGATGCTATCAGCGAGATAACATAGTTGCACGGCATCCTAGATCTCAAACCGTCTATTGATGTATCCACGTCCTCAATGTGCCAATCCGGGAGACGCCATTTCGATGAGCTCACGGTTATCGTGTTCATGTAGCGAACTGTACAGACGCCGCTCCATTCCCTGCTTTTGGCCTTGCCGCTTGCCCCCCGTCCGTTTGACTGTCTCCGCGGACTCAGGCTTGGGCTCGGCATGCCATTCCCCTGATTATCTCCCAATGCGCACTGCAACCTAGGATATCTGATACGGCATAGACACCGAGAACCTCCCTAGTCGCGGCCATCCTCGTATTACAACTGTTCCGCGGAGACCAGACGCCGTTTCATCTCCGCTTTGACGCCTCAACCTTCTTGAGTTCTTCCCTGTATGGCGAACACGTGTATTAGTAACCAAATTGTCTCTTCAAATGGCCATTGCAAACCATCCCACGGTGGCAAAGGGACGTCGTCCATTCCAACAGACGAAGGGGAGACTGGATATAGGAGTGTAGAGTGTAGATATAGAAAAGGAGCAAGAGTCGCAGGTGCAAGAAGAATAGTGCGGGCGGGGTTCGGCAAAAATCGTCTTCCGTACCTCAGCTGCGCGGAGAAGTCGTCGCTCGTGTCGTCGTCATCCCAGCTCTCCTCCCACAGGTGCTGCGTCGCGCCGTCACCGCCCGCGCCGGTGGCCGCTGCTTCCGTCTCCTCCGCGGCCCAGTCTGTGTGGTGACGCGGTTAGGTTAGCTCATACTGTCGGTCCTGCTTATACATGGGAGCCGTGGTGGGCTTTCAGGGGACGAGACGCCCCCGTTCGGCCCGGTTGTGTCAGACGGCGATGGTGGTGGCAGGGGGGACGTCAAGCTCATGCAAGTGTAGGTAGAACAATAGTAGGGGTGCCGTGCGGATGGGAACGAACCTTCCACGGGGAAATCCTCGAACTCGTCGTCCTCTTCTAGCGTGCCCGCCGACTTCTGCGGCTGCTGCTGCTGCTGCTCGGGCTTCGTCTCGGCCGCTGACTTGTCGGTGGGTTTGGGATCGGTGGAGGATGCCATGGTGGTCAACCGATATTTTTTTTCTGCCTTTCTTCTGATATCCCGAGGGAGCGAAACCTAGCGTTGGGGTTGCGGAGCTGTGATAGTGAGTCGTGGTGAAGAGGGCCGTTTCTTGGACGATGTATGGTATGACCTGTATGTGATGACGGATTGCTATCGGGTCGGTGGGTAGGGTAGGTATCTGCTGTGTGTTAATTGGGGCCCGGAAAGGGCTGAGTTTGATTGGTCGTTGAGCGTCCTATTATGTAACTTGCCCTGCGGCGGATCAGGTTATGGCCGATACTCCGGGCTGCGGATGTAGGTACCTAGGTAGTACACCGGTGCCGCGGTACTTGTCCATTTCCGGGAGGGCAGTTGGGGAGGCTTAGCTTAGCTCCGGGGCTTTTCTGCCTTACTATGTTACACGTGCAGTCCGGGTTCCAGGTTTGTGTCCCCAAGAGGCCAACGTTGAATCTTTAACTTCGTTTTCCAGTTTTCTTTTGCCAGTGGCTGGAGCTGAAATTATTCAGTTGACCACGTCACGTTCTTCTTTGCTTTATAGACGAATAGAGACGTATACACTAGATAGGTATCATGACTGCCCAATAAATCCCCTGTTGGTACTTGATGACAGTGACCTGGCGCGGGGATACCAGGCCTCAACTGAAAGACGTCATTACCCTTTTGCCTGTGGAGTTTGGCACCTAAACTCCAAGAAACGGAGACTCTTTGCACAACGCAGATCAATAAATCATCAATGCGCTTTTATGACCCGGCACGCGACCTTTGAACTTATTTTCGAGGCATATTCACGTCCTCATATAATTAGGGGTTTGAACCACACTTCTTCGGCTTCGGGCGGCCATATATAACGAAATCCCTTCGTACACCCAAATCTTGCGTTGAAGCCCGGAGTTCGGAATCCTTCATATCCGTCAGGGGTGTGCATTCCAGGGGCCCCACCGAAAGAGCTAAAAGGAGTTCTCCGGTGACGCTGGAAGATAGGCAGGCTGTCGAGCGCTATATATAAGCTACCTCTTGCACTCTTTTTTTCCTCCAGCCCTCTCTCCGGTCCCTCTACTTTCCCGGTTAGCATTTCACGATGAGCCGGCTGGGGTCCTGGTTCAAGGCTGCGGCCCCCAAATCGAGCGCGGCTCCCAGCCCGGCCGCGTCTCAGGTGGACCTGACCGCCTACAAGATCGCCATGATCGAGGACGCCATGGCGAGCGCGGCCTTGATCATGAATGACGACATCGACGGTGCCGAGGAGGCGCTGCGGAAGGGCGATTCCACGTTCCACCACCTCGGCCAGAGCTTGTGCATCTTCATGAGGAGCGTGCTTGGGTTTGAGAAATCTATCATGGTCGAGGCCAGCAACCGGCTGAACGACTGCGAGACCAGGGCCTGGAACGATATGAAGAAAGCCCAGAAGGACGCGGGGGGCACGACCCCCGCTCCTGGTCGCATCTACCCCCCGGGAAGTGAATACGCGCTGATTCTTGCCGAGGCGCAGCTCATGTCAGCCGTTGTGGCTGTGCTGCACGAGAGTCTGACGGAAGGAATCAAGGGTTTCTACAAGTTAAGGAAGGCGTTCGTAACGTTAGACGGCCTGATACAGGCCGAGGAAGCCTATCTGAAGTCGCGCGGTTTACGGACCAGTGGATCGAAAGAGAGCGTTCGGTCCCTATCGGAGAAGCAGCCGGACCGTCCTACTGAAGATGGCGCGGATGACGACTCGGATCTGGAATTTGTAGACGCGAGTGAAACCCGGACGGGACCTAAAACTCCACCAACTTACGAGGGACATATATCTAAAGACATAGACCCGGAGAAAAAACTGGCCGAGTTATCGCTGAACGGAAATAGCAAAAATGCATCACCTAATCAACCGACTGTTCAATCTAGCGGATTCGGGAGTGGACCGGATTCTGACATATTCAACAACCCACTCGACATCTTCATTCACAGTGGAACCAATATGTGCTTCGGTATCTTGCTGCTCATTATATCCATGGTCCCCCCTGCTTTTTCACGGCTATTATCCATCATCGGGTTCAGGGGCGACCGGGAGAGGGGAGTCCAAATGCTCTGGCGGAGCACGGAATTCAATAACATCAACGGAGGCGTAGCCGGTCTTATGCTTTTCGCCTATTATAATGGGTTACTAGGATTTTCTGACATCCTACCGAATGACGAGGATATCAGGAAAGGGGCGATTGTCGGATATCCGAGGGAGAGGTGCGCCAATCTCCTGGCCAAGATGCGCGTGCTATTTCCCGAGAGCGGGCTGTGGCGGTTAGAGGAGGCACGTATGCTGGGTAATAAGAAGGACCTCCACGGAGCCATCAAGGTCCTGAAAAGCAACGCAGCGTCGAAGATGCGCCAGGTCACCGCCCTCAACAGCTTCGAGCTGTCCCTGGACTCCATGTACGTGCAGGACTACCCGGAGATGCGGGACAGCTTCCTGCGGTGCGTGGAGCTCAACGACTGGAGCCACGCCCTCTACTACTACCTCGCCGGCTGTGCGGAGCTAGAGAATTACCGCGACGCGTTCCACGCCGGAAAGGATGAAGCGGCGATACGGACGCACAAGAAGAAGGCCGAGGACTTGTTCAAAAAGGCGCCTACCGTCGTAGGTAAGAAGAAGCTCATGGCAAGGCCGCTACCGTTCGAGCAATTCGTTTCGCGCAAACTGCAGAAGTGGCAGGAACGGGCCAAGGCCCTCGGCGTCGACCTCGCCGACGCCGCCGGGGTGTCCCCGGCCCAGGAGATGACGTACCTCTGGAACGGCGCCAAGAAGATGGGCACCGCCGACCTCGAGCGATCCGCGCGCACACTGTCGTGGGACCGGCTGACGGCACCCGAAAAGGCGAGGGCATCCATCAGGGCCGAGACGGACGAGCGTGCCGTGCAAGACGTCTGCATGGCCGCCGTCCTTAGGAACCTGGGGAAGTATGACGAGGCCCGCAAGATCCTGCAGGAGGTCATGGCCATAGACAGGTATGTTTGTGTTTCTGCCCCCATCGGCCCGTCCCTTGATCCAAGTGATACCCAAACCCCCTGTGCTGACGCAAACACTAGGGCCGTCTTCAAGGGCGCCACTAAGGACGACTACCCACCGGCGGCCGCGCACTACGAGATGGCGGTGCTCGCCTGGATCGGCGTGCAGAACCCGGGGCTGCGGGAGGCGGCGCCGGCCTCGGGTACCGCCTCGGCGAGCGACGGCACCGGCACCGGCAACCCCCAGACGGAGGAGGAATGGTGCCGGAAGAAGCTCGATGAGTGCCAAGGCTGGCTCGACACGGTGTCTCGCTGGGAGACGTTCATACTCGATGCGCGGTTTGGCATGCGCATCAACACGGGCCTCGACACCATCCGCTGGTACAGGAAGGAACACGGCTGGGCGACTGAGTGAGTTGGTGATTCGCTGATTTATGGATGCGGGGGTGGGGTCTGGGAACAGTCTTCAATTAGAACCGGTTGATTATTTCGCCTGTTTGCTATATCAGATAGAAGGAGGACGACGTGCTGGCTCGAAGGATGTTAGATGGTGTGGGCGTAAGCGTCCAAGCGGATACACGCCACGTCGTTTGCCTAAGGGCACCGGAATTCTGTTTGTTGCATACGACAGAGGTGAGAATGGCGTTTGTGGGCTTAGCCCTTAGAGATCTAGACAGGGGTCGGTGTCATGCTTGGAAATGGGGATGGATCTTGTCGAGAGACCAAGCAACGCCGTGACGTTGCTTTACTCGGCCTTTTCCTCTACGGTGTCTGTTATCCGTAGATGGTTGCCTCATGGTGTTAGGCGAAAATTATGCGTCACAGTCTTCCTCGGGCTGTCCGCTTCTTGGTATTTGCGGGAACCTCGAATTTCGCATCTAAAATGTGAATGATGAGCAACTCCTCGAGACATCAAAGCGAAGCTTGACTGTTTGGCTGGGATCCGGGGGGTCACTGTCCTGGCCGTTTATTAACTCTGGCATGAGTTACCAGCCATGTAGACGCCCTCCTTCATCATAGGCTCAGTTTCAGGCCTCAACCTTGTTATTCAGACTCTCACTAGGAGGTGCCGTTACGCAAACTGTTGGGCGGCCTGAATCGACAGGACGACGGAGTGTACAGACTACGATACATATACTCTTTTGCGTCACAAATACTCCGAATGCTCATTGAATTCCATACCGAGTGGCTAGTGCAGAGGCCTGCGGACTACATAACTACATACACATGGGACCGTGGGACCGTTGAGTTACCCCTATCCTAACCCGTACTCAACATTTTGGCCATCCATACATTAATATGTAGTTGGCGGCCTCATTCGGTGGCCGCGAAGTAAATAACTCTACGGATCAGATCTGGAAATGTTTGATAACTACAGGGCTGAAGCATAAAACTGCGGATCATTTTGTCGCCCGGGACAAATGCCTTGCTGAATGTTTGCAAAACTTATCAGATGGGATGATTCACAGATACGTCCACAAGCGTCCATGGCTGTCAAAACAGCATAATATAAATAAGCGTTCGCTTCCTGAGGGCGTTAACGCTAACAACAACGTTAGGACATCTTCGACCGCTTACTAACACGCAACTGATAACAAAATACTTCCACCATGGACAACTTATCCGAGCAAACAAGGACTCCCGTCCGACAACACGGTTCAGAGAAAATCGCCGCCACTGTCAGTGGCGGCGGGAGTCCCGTGTGTAAGGCTATCACGGAGAAGGGCCTCCCCGGGGAAATATTTCAAGACGACTATCCTAAGGAAATCCTGCAAGGCGATATCGCGGCGGCCGTCATGCAGCCTAGAGTGGATATAGTGAGGTTTCTAGTGAAGAGGTTCCCAGAAACGGCTAGGGAACTGATAGACTGGAGACTCACTGCTTCATGACGCTGCCCTCGTGGGCGCGCACGAGGTCATTGACGTACTAGTCCTTGAGTTGAAACTAGACGTGAACCAGTTCAACAATAGCGGTGAAACACCGCTTCATATTGCCGCTTCGCAGGGAAATGCGAAGGCAATGGAGAGGCTCACAGCTCGAGGCGCCCATATAAACAAAGTCGACCAGTCTGGCGACACCCCATTGCATGCTGCCGTATGGAGACGCAAGCCCGAGGCCTGCAACTTCATTCTGGTACAGGGCGCATCCGTTGACCCTCGCAACGGGTCCAATCAGACCCCGTTGTACGTGGCTTGTCAAAGCGGAAACTATGACGTGGTTGAGACGCTTCTCTACCACGGCGCCGACCCCAACCTCTGGGCGGACGGAATGTCCTCCCCGCTCCACGCCGCGGCAGGCATTACCCAGGGCAGAACACCTGGCCATCTGTCGGATGTTGGTGGTGGCGGGCGCGCAAATTAACCACAAGAGGTTCGATG
The DNA here is from genome assembly GCA_004155035.1 of Monosporascus sp. 5C6A. Lineage (NCBI taxonomy): Eukaryota > Fungi > Ascomycota > Sordariomycetes > Xylariales > Monosporascus > Monosporascus sp. 5C6A. The sequence continues at coordinate 433,889 of QJOB01000025.1, forward strand.
GCTGGACCCTTATACATTGGCGATCGATTTACATTGCGCGCCCCTCGTCAAGCTCCTCCTTCAGCAAGGGGCTGACCCTAACATCGTTAACGACGACGGCAACACATCTCTGCAAATGGCTCTCAGGACGGGTGACCGTGTCGTTCTAAGAGCAATGGTAGACCACGAGGGCGACAACGTCATCGATTTCCACATGGGAGGGGCTCGGGGGATGCTCCCATCCACATAGCGGCTATCCCGTAGCTTCCTTTAAGGCACCGAGGACTGCTAGGCCGGGTGAAGTTAACTAATAAACCCTTCTGCCCTACAACTTAGAACACCACTTAACAGTTTTTGCCCGTGACGTGGTGCTACTCACAGCGGTTCGCGTTATTCTCCCGGTGGCGTGTTGAGGTCGGGAGGACACAAGGATGCGATGTGCTGGGTCCCTTTCATCCTTTAGATATTCAACTGAGATCATACATATCGCTACCTCGAAACTGCAGTTATGAGAATAGGCTACGATACTATCTCAGTATTAGATACCCAAGGAAGGGTCGGTGTTGTCAAAGGAAAGAGGGGCGCAAGGGATTACTCTTCACCCATGAAATATATAACCAATCAAGAGCCTGAGCCGTAGCACCTGCAGCGAAACTATGGCACTAAACTCGCACATTACTGGACGCCCTAAACAGGAACCATGGTCACGCCTACGGAGTGTCTTTACCTAGACTAGTAGCTTAAGGTCTGCAACTTTATATAGCTACCCAAGCTTACATCTGCTCGAAGCAAGGCCTCCAACATATAGCAATTGGCATTATGACAGACCTTAACCTCCAAGGTATCCACGATACTATGATCTCGGTGGCCCATGAGGCCGGCCGTATGATCTTAGGCGCAAATCCGACAGACACGGCGACAGGCACGAAGCTCAACTGTAAGTAAAAACTGGAAAGCCGGGACCTGCTACCCCGCCATTGCCCCTCCATCCATCGTCGTCGTCGTCGCAGGGCTTCATCTACAATGGGGAGCCAATTACATACAGCTTAAAGGGGTAGAGGCTGTTGCATAATAGCTGTAGGGGCTTGCTTGTCTTGGGAGAATACTAGGTAGAATATGGCAGAGGGAATTAAAGTCGGTATTCAGCTAACTAAGCAGCCAATTCGCAGCCGCCGATATCGTGACGGAGACCGATAAAGCAGTCGAGGCACTCGTCTCGTCGCGCCTCTCACAGGCGTACCCCTCCTTCGCCTTCGTTGGCGAGGAGACGTACAAGCCCGGCATGCAAGTGACGACCGCGCCGACCTTCATCGTCGACCCCATCGACGGGACGACCAACTTCGTCCACGGCTTCCCGGAGGCCTGCATCTCGCTCGGTTTCGCTGTCGACCGCACCCCGACCGTCGGCGTCGTCTACAACCCGTACCAGGACGCCCTATACACGGCGATCCGGGGTCGGGGCGCGTACGTGACGGTCGGCGCGACCTGGGGCGTGAACGGCGGGCAGGGCCGCCGCAGCAAGCTGCCGCTGGCCAAGAACCCGGCACCCCTCACTGGCCTGCAGACGGCCCTCGTGGCCGTCGAGTGGGGCAGCAGTCGCGACGGCGTCAACTACGAGATCAAGACGGACGTGTTCAAGAAGCTGTGCGGCAGCAAGGAGTCTGGCGGCGCCATGGTGCACTCCTTGCGCAGCATGGGCAGCGCCGCGCTCAACCTCTGCGCCGTCGCCGCCGGCCAGCTCGACGTATACTGGGAGGGCGGCTGCTGGGCCTGGGATGTCTGCGCCGGCTGGGCCATCCTCGCCGAGGCCGGCGGCATCATGGCCAGCGGGAATCCCGGCAATTGGGATCCCGCCATCGACGAGCGCAAGTACCTGGCCGTGCGTGGTGCGCCGAGTGGGCAGAAGGAGCTCGTGGAAGAGTTTTGGCGCGTCGTGGGCGACCGCCACATGGAGTATGAGAGCTAGGGGTGGATTATTCAATAGCGACCTCGGCTCTTATGTGACATGGTCATTACGCGGGTAGCTGGACTAGCTTGGCTCAATAGATCTAAAGGGGGATGGAATATAACTAGACCATTCAATGACCTCCCTCATTCCAAGCTCTCGGATCGGAGGAGCGACCTTTCGGTTGGAATGTGAGTTTAATGGTTTCGTCGGCAACGGATTCCATTCTCGGGGCTCCCAACGTCTTCAACAAGGGATGCTAGCTTTATTCTGAACACTCGACCGATCTTCCACGATGGGGAGTGGGAATCGCAGAGCATTGCCAGGACGACTTTCTCCGCTCCAAGGATACAGCGCGAACCCATCTTGACCCAACCGGGCTCGACGGCCAAATGATGGGACAGGGAAGACCTGGTGAGACGCGGCGCGATGGGTATGGCAACTCTGTTAAGTACTCAAGGGCGAAGCTGGGTAGCACTGACGAAGGCTCCACGGACGGCCGAAAGGCGCAGGCTGGATCTATCTGGTGAAATTCACCCTGTTTCCGCAGATTGGACGCATACAGACAACGCATTTCGCAGAGAACTCGAGCAGCCTCTCCTTCTCGTAGGCAAGATTCTCGAGGCAGCAGGCCTGCACTGGCTCTCGGACTTCTCCATCGAGGACGTCTTCGACGAGGCGTATCCGGGTCTCCGAGAACCGAGCTGCTCCAGTTCCGCGCCGCTAAAGGGCGAACGTGGTCGATTACCTCAAGCAATCGTCCGACATTATCGCGCGGCATGGGCACCCCCCCCGGGGCGGAAGCAGAGATGGCTAGACGACACGAGACACGAGATGGATATGTATGTTACATACTCATACCTCCTATCCTCCCGATTGACAGTAGCGTTTCTACTGTTCGCCCATCAATTCATTTTTTTGACTTTTTACTAACTCTAGATGTTATAGTGGAAAGACCGGGGATTTCTAGCTACGGACTTAAGAGAAACTTTCTATGGCGCTGACCTAGAGATGGAGCTCGGCAATAGCTTCATCGCTTCGCTCTTCGGTGGTGTGGATCCCGGTGCCCATCAAAGACTTGAGACGTCCGGGACGAGCACTGGGCTTCGACTCAGGCATCGCGTGGAGACAGTCTCTGTCGTGGGACCAACACAGGATCCGGCCTAAGTACCGCGCTACTATTCGATATCCGTCGACTAGTGTGTAAAGATGAATGCGCGCGCCGACTACGCGACACTCCCTGCTAACTCCTTTTCTAGTGTCGCCCAGCTGTTCAAAGACGAATCCTGGTCCTCGGGGAGGGGTCTGTTAAATTTAATACGGCCATAATACCTCGCAGGAAATAGCCCCGCCTCCAGGACCGTAGGCCTGCTCCCTAGTCTGGCCCATGAACGCGAGCACGCCACCGCCACGCTCGCCGACTTCTGCCCCTGCGGGAAGGGCTGGGTGCGGAACCGGCGCCCCGGGGCTCGGTTCCGCATCCCGCAGGACGACGGCTACCCCTGTGCGACGATCGACCTGCCCGTCGGCCTATTTCCATATCTTGCCCACGCCTCGGGGCACGCGTATGAGATCTGGCTAGTTCTTGGGAGATTATCAATCTTGAAAGATATGCGAAAGCACTACCGTAGCAAGTGATCTCCGTTGCTTGCTACCAGCCTGCCAGATCTACTGGGCATTCGCTAAAGGTGTTTTAAAGCAATTCAATTCCGCAGGTTCTTGAATAGGGCTATGAAAGAAGCATATACGGAGATACCGTCATAGATAGATGGGTAGGGTGGTATTGTGGAAGTAGCTGTCGTGGTTTGCCAAGATGCCTATACTAATTGTATGTACATATTTACTTCCTATAAAGCCTAAAACTTCGGCGTTCGTTCCCAAGTTGGCATACCGGATTCAGCAACACGAGTGTATTTGGGGAAGTTCTGAAGTTCGACAGTTCTTAGGTGCATGGATTATAGAGCTACATCGTACTTGTAGAGCTTATGCAGGTACCTAGAGTACTGTACTTCTCCTTAATGGGTCGGTACGTTCAGCCGTGCGGGACCCGGTCCTGGCACGGCTGCTAGAGCCTAGCCGCCAGCTGGGAAGTTAAACTCGACGCGGCGCGTCCCTCCCCAGTAAAGTGCCTTCGGGTGACGACTTCACAATGAATCAATAAGTATATTCTTACGCATCCATTGTAAGTTAAAAAGGGTTGTATCTCTACTTAGTAATGACGAAATAAGGTTGATCAGGACGTCGCGTCCTTCTTTTTCAGTTTTTAAAGTTCGGCATCTGCTCAATCCCATCTGGTACATTGGTCATTTATCGAAACGCACAGGTACATACGTATAGTTGGATCACGGAACAGCAGCCGTAAAACCTGACGTTGGAAGAATACAAACAGATGTCGGTCTTGTATTCAACTTTTCCATTGACTGGCCATGGCGCCGCCTCCTGCGAAGCGACGGAAACGCAATGACGAAGAAGAGGGGCAAACCAATTCTCAAACCAACACTCTAAATAACTACATCTTCTCCTCCCCCGAACGCCCGCGCCCTGGCTCCTCCTCAGCCGCAAATGCTTCACGTCGCACCACAACATCACCCACTCCTAGCCCCTCGAGGAAGTCGTCCAGGCATATTCCGAAGCCCCCAACCAAAGCCCTCCAACCACAGAATCCAGGCACTAGCAAGAATGGACTCAAGAGCGCGAGCACAAGTCCGGAGAAGGCGAAGACCCGATCGATGACCAAGGGCAAACAAGCGGAGAAAGGAAGGACTGCAGATCTTCTCACCTTGTTCTCGAAGCAGGCTGAGCGTGCGCCCAAGGCCCCATCCGCAAAGCTTGACGACATCATTAGCGACCCGATATCTATATCGGATGATGACGAGGTCGGGGAGCACAGGGCGGCTATTGCCAGTCGCGTTGGACAGAATGCCCGGAGGCGTTTTCGAGATGTTCCCCAAACTACGGGCGTTTCTTCGGCCCCCGCAAGCCAGAAATTCCTGCGTCCGCCTCGCCCTCCGACACATGCTAGTGCAGATGATGAACAGCGGCCTTGGTCTGAGCGGTTTGGTCCATCAAACCTGGGTGAACTAGCCGTGCATAGCAGGAAGGTCGCAGATGTTCGCCGATGGCTGGAAGATGTCATGGCCGGTCGAATGCGGCAGCGATTACTTATCTTGAAAGGGGCTGCCGGTACGGGGAAGACCACCACTCTACGGCTTCTAGCCAAAGACATGGAATGCGAGTTGCTCGAATGGAGAAATCCAACCGGCACTCTCAATTCTGCCCAGGGCTTGGGCTTCCAGTCTGCTTCGGCGCAGTTTGAGGAGTTTCTGGGCAGGGGCGGCAAGTTTGGTCAGCTAGAAACTGATGTCGAGGCGGCGCTCACGTCGGGTAATGCTAACAGCAAAGCTCACGATGAGACACGCAAGATTATTCTCATCGAAGAATTTCCGAACACATTCGTTCGCTCTTCGAAGGCCTTGACATCCTTTCGAAAAACAATGATGGAGTTCCTTTCTACTAATACGCCATCGCTCGCCGCATTCGGGCGTAAGACATCTAAAGACCCCATAACCCCTGTGGTAATGGTCATATCGGAAACTCTTCTCACGACCACGTCGGCATCAGCCGATAGTTTCACGGCCCACCGATTACTCGGCCCGGAAATCACGCGTCATCCGGGGACGGGCATAATTGAATTCAATCCTATTGCCCCCACAATCCTTGCAAATGCGCTCGAGGTGATAGTGCAGAAGGAAGCCCGAAAGTCAGGCCGTAAGCGAACACCAGGACCCCTTGTCCTCAAAAGGTTAGGAGAAATAGGTGACATCAGGAGTGCCGTCTCTTCGTTGGAGTTCCTGTGTCTGAAAGGCGATTCGGATGCGGAGTGGGGTTCCAAGATTACGTTCACAAAACCCAAGCGAGGAGCCAAGAATGGGGTGGCTCTGACTAAAAGTGAAGCGGAAAGCTTAGCGCTCGTGTCCCAACGGGAAGCAACTCTAGGCATCTTCCATGCAGTCGGAAAGGTAGTCTATAATAAGAGGGATGAGCTTCCAATGGACAGGCGGACCTTGGAAGGACAAGCCGAGGTGCTCCCAGACTACCTAGCTGTTCATTCCCGGCCCAAACGATCTCAAGTCTCTGTCGATACCCTCATTGATGAGACAGGCACAGACACCCACACCTTCATATCAGCACTCCACGAGAACTACGTCCTATCGTGCGAGTCTACCGGCCCATTAGATCCGAAGTCTTCGCTAGACTACGTCAACGACTGTATTGAATACCTTTCGGAGACTGATCTGCTATGCCCGTCCTGGGACATATTCTTCGGTGGACGGGGGTCTGGCGCCTCTGGGTCGTCTGGGCGAGACTCGGCAAGTCAGATTTTACGCCAAGACGAGATAACGTTCCAGGTCGCGACGCGGGGGTTGTTATTCTCACTTCCCGATCCAGTGAAAAGGGTTAAGACGGCATCCGGAAGGGGAGGCGGCGATGCCTTTAAACTATTCTACCCGACGAGTTTGAAGTTATGGAGGGATAAGGAGGAACTGGAGGGTCTCGTCGACCACTGGGCAACGACGATGCTGAAGGGAGACGAAACGCGCCACAATATGACGGACGGCGCATCCGCATTCAGGCGCCCCAAGGCGACGAGTAGCAATAGCGGGGAGTGGGTCGACAAACAGAGCTCCCTACCTAGAGGCAATGAGGGGACGAAGAAATCGGAGCAAGGCCAAACACAAGCACCTCCCTTATTGTCCCTGGGAAGCTCCGCCCGCCGAGAAATGTTGCTCGAACGACTGCCGTACATGGCGCACATCGCACGCCGAAAGAAGAACGCTCTCAGTAACCTCCGGCTGAGAGAGATCGAGAGGATAGTCTCGTTTACTGGGATAGGCGGGCCTGCGGACGAGGACGCCGTCGAGGCCGACGAAGAGGGCAATCCAGCGGCCGGAGGCGCGGAGTGGGCCACGGACAAGCCGACCGAGGAATCCTGGCCGCGGAAGCGGACTCTTGGAATTCGACAACGCGGCAATGCCGATGGGGCCATGGCAGCGCCGCCACCTGTGCAGAAGTTGGTCTTAAGCGATGACGATATCGAGGACGATTAGTGAGACTGGTGGGGACGGTAGATGGCGTTTGGTAATGTTTGAATTCCAATGTGTGTTAAGGCTGCGTGTGTGCATGTACCCACGCGCCCCTGCGAAGAGCCGGCCGGCCCGCTACTGCTACCTACGCAGCAGACGGCGTCGAAACATGATCTCACACAACAGGCCACACGATCCCTTATCTGATGCGGATTGCGCTTTGGATGCTGTCTGGCTAGGCACTTACTGTTGTTCGGATCTGGAAATACTGTCTGCTGGATTGATGGCTGCGATTCATGGGCAAGGATCACTGCGGCGTTTTGATTGGTCGATTGGCTGGTTGTCAGATATCCACATTTGCGTTTCGAGAGGTACGGAGCTTAGTTATAGCTCCCTCTATTCTCGAGCTCGGAAGTCTCTTGTACTACTACAAGCCTATCTTGTGTCCCGTCTGGTCTGAAACGCGGATCTAGATATAATCTTATTGTGTGTTCGAACAAGCAACCTAGCTGCTGGGTTATCGTTCTGTGGTGGAACTATCTAGCCCAAGGGTTGAGATCGCGGATGGAGACCCACGCCTATCGCCATCATTCTAGCCCGCCCTACGCCCGATGCCCCGGAGTGCGATATGATGGATGGTGACGGCGTGTTCGAGGATACTCACGAAGGCAAAGCCTGCCCGAGGAGGGGGGACGCGGGCCCCCTTATATACGACGTGATATAACGAAGTGGAGCTCCTGTTTCGGCAGCGACGCTACCGGCTCTTGTGTGGCACCGTTACTGGATATAGGATCTCCCGTGGGTGGAGACGGAGGCGCGGTCCGTAGCGGAACGCAGATCCATAACCGGCATCTGTACGCACGGTGCTCTTGCAGTCTTTGCTCACGCCTTCGGACGATCCTCATGTCCAGATAAACAAGTAACCGTGATCACAAGGTGGATCATCAACTGGCTAGGCCCTACCGCTGGTTAAGAGACTCATTCATGTCCCGAGGCGGAGCCTCCAGTGAACGAGGACCCTGCTTCGACGACCGTCGGGCCCTTGACAGTGTGAGGGACGATAGGGGGAAGTTCGGAATCTAGAGTAGAGAAGGCGGGTAAGTAGGGGACCTAAGGGGTTGTTAGAGTCATGATCCGTAGCTGTAACTGAGAGAGAGCCGCTTCGGCATATAGGTCATGATGGGCTCAGATATAGGAAATAGCATAATTGCAACTTGATATGATGTACTGTAACTATGACTGACGGAAATAATGCCCCTGACCTCACTTGGGGGGCCCTCACGGGCAGAGTCGAAGGCGTCTATGGTGATAGATATCCTACTCCGTCATTCATAGCCCGAAAAGCAGTGGATCTAGTCAGTAGAGGGGAGGACTATTGCCCCACAAGACTAGACCTCGCCATTATTACGCATAGGCACTTATTCCCGCCTAATATACGCTGTCATGACGATTCCCGTCACGGTCCCCGCATCCCCCGCATGCGCCGCTGATGTGACCGGGCGGAACTATAAACCCCAGGAAGAAGACCTCTTTCCAGTTACCCGGCGGTAGTTCCGGGTTCTCGCATGCGATGTCTTTAATATATATTAGTCATTTATCCCCGTCCATCCTTGACTCTGGCGTCCGTCTGCACTGCCTCACAACCCCTATTCACCCATTTGACACCCAGTACCAAGACCCCGGAGCCGGACCAACCCCGGCGTAGCTCACGCCGAGCATGGGTTACGCAAGGAGATCGAGAAGGTCGACGCCGTAGCTACGGCGCCAGAGACGGCCTTCAAATCCTTCGCCCACCTAGACGAGAAGATCCTACGGAAGGTCTGATGGCGGTCCCCTCGGCCCCAACCAAGCAAGCTTGGCGGAGTTTGTCACCAAAGCCATAGGGCTAACCGTGTCCCAGATGGATATCCGCCTCATCCCTATGCTTGCAGCTCTTTACCTCCTATCCTTCCTGGACAGGGGCAACATCGGGAACGCGAAGATCGAGTGCCTGCAGGAGGATCTTGGGATGACGCCCGGCGAGTACAACTTGTGCCTCACCGCCTTCTTCTTCGCCTAAACTGCCTTCGAGGTCCCCGGAAATCTGCTTTTAAAGAGGCTGCGTCCTTCTAGGTGGCTTCCTTGCATTATGATTGCGGTATGCGGAGCGAAGCCGGCTGCTGAAGTTCATGTCTCGAAACCGGCGCCAGTTCAGAGATACTTCCTTGAAAAACAACGACTAACTCCGATCACTGAGCGGGGGACGGTCACGACCTTGATGGGCTTGGTAAGGAATTTCCGCGGCTTGCTTGCTGCGAGACTGTTTCTTGGTCTTACCGAAGCCGGCCTCTTCCCTCGGTGTGCAGTACGATCGACCCCCGGTTTCCTCTTGAGATGCCAAGGCTAACTGGCTCGAGTACTATCTCACCATGTGGTACTGTCGCCACGAGATACAACTCCCCCAGGTATGATCATGCATAGCCCGGCGAAGCCCACTCGACATCATCCAGTGGCTCCCCTGGCTGTAACCTGATAGGACCATAGCCGCTCTTCTTTTCGGCTGCTTCAATAACCGGCGCGTTTAGCGGGCTCATTGCCTCCTCGATAGCGAAGATGGATGGCGCCGCGGACTTGGAAGGCTGGCGTTGGATCTTCCTGCTGGAGGGTATCGCGACCGTGAGCAAAACCATATCCTTGACGGCTAGCGTTGGTGGCAACTAAATAGGAGTCTAGGTCGTCGTCGCCGTCATCGCGTTCTTCGTTTTGCACGACTTCCCGGAGACAGCCACGTTCCTCACCGAGGAGGAACGGGCCTTCGTGGTCTTCCGGCTGAAGTACCAGGGACAGGTCCAAGCGAAAGAACAGACGCGGACTCAGGTCGCCCAAGCCGAGGAGTTCGGAGTGGACGTATGTCTGGGACGCGTTTAAAGACTGGCAGATACGGGCAAATATATTCGTCTATTGGGGTGTAAGTTCTAAGACGTTTGATATCGACCTTTTTCGAACTTCGGAACTAACGCGCCGGAATTGAAGATCGTATGTCCGCTGTATGGCATCAGCCTCTTTCTCCCAACCATCATACGCAACCTGGGGTACTCCTCGAGCAAGGCACAGCTCATGACCGTACCGATATACATCACAGCTGCGATATTGGCAGTATTCTTCGCATACAGGTCAGATCGACTGGGGAAGCGTAGCCCCTTCGTTGTCTTCTTCCTACTGATGATGATCGTCGGGTTCTCCATGTAAGCATGGCTCGCGGCACTGATACAAAGCACGGTTAAGATGATAACGCTAACGTTCACAAAGAGGTGCATCCACGTCGAATCCGCGAGTGTCTACGCCGGCGTAGCCGCCTGCGCCATCTACCCGGCGTTCCCGGGCGTTATCGCGTGGCTCGCGAACAACTTCGCGGGTAGCTACTAACGTAGCGCGGGAATGGCGATCCAGATCGGCGTCGAACTTCTACCGGCTGAAGGACGCCCCGGGCTACATCCTCGGCCACGCGCTGGAGCTGGCGTTCATTGGCGCCGGGGTCGTCGCGGCCGTCGTCCTCATAGCGGCGTACGCCGCGATCAACCAGAAGAGGGACCGGGCGATGCAGGAAGGCGAACGGGATCGGTATACCGCCAAGGAGCTGTCTGCGAAGGGCGATAGGGCGGTTACGTTTAGATATATGTATTAGATGCATGCATTAGAGCATTAACATAAAACGAAGTAAATACTATGATTTGGCTTCCATTAAACCTAGTCCACAAAGAATTCGACAATATTGATGCACTCCTTCTGCTCGATATCAATGGTGGTGTAGTTATTCAAATATTTTATCATCCAGATTGGCAAGACACGTTGGAACGTGAGGTTACCGCGCGCCGCGTCACCACAACATATGGCCTCCTTTTAACCCGAAATCTAATCCCGAAATCTAATCCCGAATAGGGGGCGGTGAGATGGTAGTCGCTAACTTCCGGCGAGGCTCCGTCGCCTAAGGCCTTTGGCCTTGGGTTCCTTGCTCCCGCTTCCGGCGTTCTCTTATCCAAGCCTCAATCCCCGTTCTCTTCCAGCTTGACGGGCAGCCAGGTCGGCGGTTAATTAGGTCGTTGGTTAGGTCCAGGACGGTCCCACCGCGGCCCAGGGCTTTTAGATCAAATCGTCGATTAGATTTCCTATTAGGAAATCAGATGGTAAGGGAAAAACCGATTAATATAAAATAACCGCTCTCCTGGACTTTTACTTTACATCACGCCACCCTCTTCATTTCCTAGCCTATCTGCTGCATTGCACCTCTAACCTACGTGGGTCCAACTTGATGCACCGGACTTATGGACCAGCCACAGCAGAACAACTTTCCAGACTCCGATTCGTCCGCTCTCCATCTGAGCCATCCTACTCCCGATGAATGCGTCACAATTTCGACCAACACCTTCGCATCATGGGGAGATTGGTTAGAACTGCCTGATTATCTCCGCGAGTCATTGTTCCTTACGACGATCCCGCTGGCTAAGGACGGTGGAATGACCACATGGGTACTTGTTGACAAGAACCTAGACCCTGGCCACCGTCCCATTCTTTGCTCATGTGAGACCTTTTACAAGCCGTCCTTGATAAGCGACTCCGATGGGATCGTCGAAGAAGTAATTGTTCATGGTATCGCTAGCGTCTTCTGTCCTCAGGAGTATCGGTGCCGCGGATACACAGCTCGCCATATGAAAGAGCTTGCAAGAGTCCTCCATACGTGGCAATCTGACCGGCAACCTAATCGTGTTAAAGTTGCTGGCAGTGTGCTCTATCGGATATCGGCAAGACCTACTATGGACGTCTGGGATGGGTTCCAAACGCAACCAACCGCCATTTTGAATTTCCTCCCGCAGGGCCACCGACGCCTGCGGATCTTTCTCAAGAGATCCTGGAGAAACATCTCCTGGAACTTTTGCCAGAGGGATGAGTCTATAGTAACAAGCGGCAATGGCAAGCCCGCTTAGCGGAATGCAGGGGTCTAAGCGCCCGACAGTCCTACCTGATGTTAACCATATGCTTTGGCATATTCGAAGGGAGGATTTTGTAACTAAGCATCTTTTTGGGAAAGTCCCTTACGCGAAGGGTGCACTTGCTGGACCTCCAGGGAGATAGGTATGGGCAATTTGGACCCACCGTTATTATGGACACCCAGACAAGGAGTTCCATGAGAATGTACTCTACATTCTACGACTCGTTGTTGAAGGTGACGACAGCGCGAACAAGCCCTCAACTCAAGAGTGTACACCTGAAGGCGCTCTGGATGATGCCCAAACGAGTTACTTGCGGGCAGTCCTACTGGCTGCACAAAAGGAGGTTGCAGAATGGCGGTTGGACAGTGTCAAACTGTGGGAGCCGTCCCCGTGGGTGCACAACGCAATAACCAAGGGAAGGGTCGGCATCAACTAAGTCAAACACCCCCTTCACGCACCACCTGTCAGCTAGCTAGGTGCGCTGAAGCGCCCTAACTGAAGAAGGCTACGCTCTGATCGGAGGATAATTGTTCCGTTGCTAGGCTACACAAAAGCTGTACGCGTACTGAGAAGTGGCACAATTAGCTGAATAGAA
>QJOB01000252.1:0-89886 GCA_004155035.1 Monosporascus sp. 5C6A
GGGGAGGTGTACAACACTCGACTACGACGCCTTCCCACAAGTTCTGGAAATGGATTATTCCACCTCGAGACACGCAGTTATAGGTCTATACGACTGAGTATCACTCTATATATGGGTTCATATGTTGTCTTCGTCAGCAACAGACAGTCTACGGTTGATGAGGTTGGTCTATTTGTCTCCATCAAGTGGTCAACCTCATTACATTATTATATCGTTGAAAGATAGCCAATGATTAACCGTCTGCTGCGGATGGCTCATTATATATCAGCAAAGAAGTCTAGTTGACGGATTATGCTTGAATGTCAGCAATGGGACCCCTGCTCAACTATGTAATGGGCCCGATAGTTGTGATCCGTCCAAGTCACGGCCATATAAGAATAATGAGGTCTTTGGTAACTTTCCTTCTGGCACTTTGCAACCGGCAGAACGGCTACGTCGGAACATTGAATTAGTGGAAATCGGTATCAGCTGAACGTATACTATTTATCGACGTCGCGGCAGACAGCATCGACGGCGACATTGTTAGTGCAACCATGGAAACCCGATACAAGTCTACTCGGTTACGCCGCCAGGTCTCCATAATAGAAATGGAATCATCTAGGTGTTCAAGCCCTAAGCCAGCTCTGGCTTCAATATCCCTTTCCCCGTTCCCCCCTGAGAGAAGGAAACCCATAGTATCCCAAACCCCCTGAAACTTGGACGAGATTCCCAAACCGAATAAACTCTTATGTAATTCCACTCCATGGAATTCTTCAGTCGACAACAACCACGACCAACCAACGGGACAGGCCCCCTATCATACCGAGGAATACCCATACCGAAAACCTCGGCCCGATGTCTCATCGCATAACCGCCTCCTCACCAGCCTCTTCATTATCCCCTTAACAGTCACCCGACATTCCCCCATCCCCCCGTCCCTCAATCCGAACCCCCCTATTATCAACCTAATACAATCTTTACCGTAGAAGGTGGCTACAGGCACATTGAGCACCTGCCCAGGCTCCCCGTTCTCATCCCCGTCCTCATCTCTTTGCTCACCGCCGAGGAGCGGGAAGTCGAACGCCTCCAGGACGGCGAGCGCGCTGAGTTCGAGGCGCACGGGTCCGGGCGCGCGGCCGAGGGCGAGAGCCTGCCGCGTCAGGGCCCGCGTCGGCCTCGGTCTCGGCTTCCGAGTCCGTGTCCTGGTCGGCGTCTCCTGGGACTGGGACTGGGTTTCTGTCAGAGAGCCGGGGCCGGGGCCCGGAGGCGGAGTCGCGGTCGGATGACACCAGCATGAACTCCCGCTGCAGGAGTGGGAGGACGCAAACAAGCTGCCATATGAGGTGCGCGATCCGGTAGTCTTTTTCCGTGTTCGCAATATTTTTGTTGCGGGTGCGCAGTACCGGTGTGTGACTAACGCCGTGGTTGCCACGAGGAGGAACAGCGCCGCGGCCCCGGTAGCGGCTGTTGCCGGGACGAGCGTGGTTCCCGGTGCGCCGAAAGACATGATGGCTCGAACCAATTTGTGACGGACTTCGTCTAGGTGGATATTTAAGGCGTATTTGGTTGGGTTTCCTAGGAGGCTGCTGTGAATGAACAGCAGCCGCACGCCTGGTCTGCGGGCGGTCTCTTTATATATTCGATGGTAAAATTCCTATAGATGACTTTTCATGTTCACTACTTGAGAAACCCAAGATATTCTGCCTGCAAGCACCCCTTTTCCTTCCACGAACCTACGGAACGTGCTCGTGGCGCCTAGTCGCAAACCGAGAGTGTGCTTCAAACTATTTTGTCTCATCATGGCCCGGTCTTGATCGTCGTCGCTTCGACGCCAGACCCATCAAGGACAGGGATGAGGTTTAACAGAGCGTAGGGGCCGTCTCGGTGTCGACGACAGCCGGAGAGCTGCACTTCGTGAAAATAACCAGCACCTACGTAACCCCCACTGCCCGTAGTACAATAGCTCGCAGCCTATTTTTGTGGGGATATCAACGTATCCCCAAGACGGGTTGTTTTGAAAATGAATAGTTATCCTGGACTTTTGTGTACGCGAAACCGGATATGTCCACCGGCAATTGCTACACAACGCCTCCGTAAGTAACAAAAACGCCTTCATCCTCGTCTGCAGAACACCGACGGACCACAGATATGAAAATCGAGTGTGCCCGTGCACAAATGCCAGAGATACGTCAGTAGTTTCCTATGCCAGACGTCGGGCCAATCAATCCACCATAACATCCCCTTCTCGAATAACAAACCAGCTAGCTGCGACTGTGCGCCAGCATGAACTGGAGTCTGCCTGCCTGCCTGTCTAGGTCCGTGTAGACATAGGCAAAACCCTCTAACATAGCATCCAGGAAATGCATTCCTCCACGGCAGGCATGACCTTTCCTCGCTTTCCCTAGATCATCAATTTCCCCATCGGATCAAACACTCCCGACAGCGCCCAGGGCCCCACCCGTGAGCGCCGCGGCGGCGACCCAGACGCTGGCCCAGGCGATGGCGCCGGGGGTCTCGACGCCGCGGACGCCGTAGCGGGCACCGAGGAAGGCGTTGACGCCCGTGAGCATGACGAGCAGTGCGGTGCGCCGGATGACGACCTTGACGGGGGCCGACCAGCCCCAGACGTTCCATCGCAGGGTCTCGGCCAGTCCCGCGGCGGCGGGGTCGAACTTCTCGAGCTGCTCCCGCTGTCGGGACGTCGGGGTCGTGGCCTCGGCGGGGGTGAAGACGAAGACGCGCGCCGCGACGCCGAGCGCCAGCGTCGCCGGCACGAGCCCCACCCACGTGCTCTCGTGCGCGGCGACCAGCGACGGCAGGTCCGCGAAGTACATGACGAGGTACATCGGCAAGTACGTCGCGTACGCGCAAAACAGCGTGACGCTGTAGATGGCGCCCGCGAGCAGCGTCGTAAGTAGCGCGATGGGCCGGTCCGCCACGATCTCGGCGTTGGGGGCCTGGGACGGCGTCGCGTGCGCCGCGGAGAGGGGACGGAGTAGCCGGAACGGCAGGTACGTCGCCAGCGTCTCGATGGCGAGGGACAGCAGGAGTGGCGCGGCGGGGACCTCATAGAAGGCGTAGAGGAGGTAGAGCTGTGACGTGGCGGTAGAGGTTAGCGCGTCCCGTTTCCCAGCAGAGCATAGTTTCGGGTTGTACAGGAGAACGCAGCGTAGGACGTGCGGCCTGTTCGAAGAGCTAGGAAAGAGGTGGATGGTAAACTCACGGGAGGGCCATGCGACAAGACGTTCATGGCTGCAAGGTCGTAGCTATCGTAGTTCCCGAACCAGCCCAGCGCAAGCTCGAGTCTAGAGCGGCACGGACGTCGTTAGCATAAGCGCGTTTACAGGGAAACCATAAGTAACATGCAACGCAAGCGCGCATCCGGAACTCACATCCTCCAGCCGAAGACAAGGCCGACCTCTATCCAGGTCTCCAGGGGCCTCTCGAAGGCGGCGATCACGGCGTCCGTGTAGGAATAGGCGATGGCGTAGCCGAGCGCGCACAGCGACAGGCTCAGGGTGACGACCAGAGGAAACTGGAGCGGCGCGGGCAGCTTGGACGAAGAGGCGGCGCTGGGCTTCGGCTTTGCTGGCGACCTCGAGGGCGGCGACGAGGGCGGTTCGGACGGCTGTGCTTTTGTTGGAGTCTTGGTGGGCGGTTCGATCTTGGAGATCTTCAGGACAGTCGGTGAGGCGGGAGGCGCCGGTGAAGCAGCCGCGGCCGACGTCGTCTTTGCAGCCTCGTTGCCATTACCGCCCTCAACAGCGGCAGCCACGGCGGCCAGGTTGGTGACGCTGGGCTTCTGCGCTAGTTGTTTCGTTCTCCTGGTACGCATCCTGAACTGTAACTTATCTCTTCGCGTGTAAGCGGATACACGCAGGTAATTACTCTTCTGTATATGGGGGGTGTGTGGAAGAGCTTCGCAAAGAGTGCGTGCCCAAAGCAGGGTGGAGATATGGGTTTAAAAGCTCTGACTGACGTCTGCGTTGGCACCTGCACGCGAACTACGTCAAAGTTAAATGTGGTTCTCGATACAAGGGAAATTCGACGGCCTTGAGAAGAGATTATCTGTTTTCGGCTCCTATTCGCCAGCCCCAAAAAAGTCAAATGACAGCCAGTCAAGACCCATCCGACCAGTAGAGTTGGAATTTGAGAAAGTCGCGTAATAAGAGGTGGAAAAGGAAGCCAAATCGAGATCTCAGGGTAAACCGATTAACCTGACCAGCGCGGCGTCGTAAGTGTGGATAACGAGGGGGGAGGGAAAAAAGGGCTTGGGTTTGTTATCAGTGACGTCTTGTTCCCCGGCATAGAAACAAACCGTCTCTCTGCCAACGAAAGCTGATCTTTCCTCCCCGACCTCATTAAGGTGACCTCACCGCAACCCCCACCGGATGATCTACCCGAACCGTCTAAAGAGCTCTTTGATACATTTTAGCACAGCTTTGCTATCCTGTAGTTGAGTTAGTAGAGCAATAGGAAAGGAAGGCCAACCTTGTCCTTCTTGTTATATTTCAAAGTCTTTCCTCTATTGTTACCTTTCTTTGCTTTGCCCTAGCCGTCTCCTTTCATTCCTATGTTCCATTATTATTCCTATCCTATTCCACTTACAGCACCTCAAACGCTAGCTAGTAACCGTCGGTTTCCTTTTGGCTTCGAGGTTTGTTTGCAGTGCTAGCGTAACATGGCCGTATGCAATTGTCGATGCTACACCTGTATGCGTAACGACCGTAACACAGACGGGGCTCAAGGGTCATCATCGTCACGGTATCATCCTCCTTTCTGTTGTTCTTAGTGCTTAGAACCTCGTTTATCCTGAACTACGCTTCAGCACAACCCTGCTCTCACTCGAGGAGTAATACTGCTGAATCTTATTTCACTTCATTTCGTTTGGTTCATCTCTTCATACATATATAACAAATGAGTGTCTTGGCTCCTATCTGAGGAATTAACACTGTCCGCCCTCTCCTCCATCGACTTCGTATTCCGCCGGAAAAAAAAACTTCGTTTCTTGGGTGTTCGCTCGACGCCCCCTCCGGTCCTCACTTTAACCTCGTGGAGCGTGCTTCAGGGGGGACCCCGAAGTCCTCCACTCTTCGGTGCTAAGAACCGGCCGCGGAGCGAACCACCGCATTTACATTGTTGATATACTTGTGGGTTACAAAGGGAACAACACGTCATACGACGTCTCGTCCGGTCAGCTCCCTCCCTCCCCTATCTCTGCGCTATGCAGGACCGGTACCAGACGACATTCAGTCCTCCATACGGCCGAACATCATCTCGTCGTCGTCATCGCTCCCCCGTGCCCTGTAGCGCTGATGGCCGCCGTCGTCATCGTCGCCCATGATGCTATCCTCGCTCTCCTCCCTCTTGACGTTCCGAGCGTGGAGCGATTCTCCTCGGGTGAAGCTTTCGGGCATTTGTGGAGCTTGGTAGCTGTTTATGAAGCTTGTGCTAGTGAACACAGCTTGGTCAAGGTATTGCGCGGGCAGTGGCGGTACCGGAGGAGCGCCCTCCGGTAGCCTGATGTCTCGAGGCGCGCCGCTACTATTAAAACTGCAACTGAGCAATTCGACAGCTGCCGCGAGATCACGGTCCTCTTGACCCGTGTTGTTCCCGCCCGAGGATGGAGGGCGACGGTGATCCGAGCTGCCATGGCGGTTATGGCCAAAACCAGTCGCGCTCGACACGCTACCTGGGAAGAACGAGCCTGACGCAGCAGACTGATACGATAGCGAGTAGCTCCCGCTGCTGTACCTCTTTGGCGGACCACGATATGCCAGAGTGCTCGTTGCAGGCAGTGGTTCGGTTTGGGGTGGCGGGGTCGTATCGACCGAACTCTGACTATTGGGCTGTTCCGAGTACCCCGAAGCGGCCGGAGACGATGAATCAGCCTCACTGGCGAAGTCCTTGGCAGACTCCGGAGGTGTGGGTGTGTCCTTGGTGTTCATCGCCACCAAGACCGATGCTGCTTCGAGCAGTTGGACTTGTTGATGCTTAGAAATAAGCAGTTTGGAGGTGTAAGACCATTCGGGAGTGTGTTCCCACCTGTCCAGCACATCGTCAACAGAGGTTCAAGGTCACAGTCACTCGAGTGTTGGGTTGTCCACGGGGCATCGGTCCTTGACCTGTCATAGCGCCATGCACTATATAACGGCCTGGGCGAGAGCGTTCGGGACGGGGGCAGTGGGCAAGAAAATGGGCACAAACAAATGCTTCGTCAGGCAGCTGCTATGCTTATATCCTTTTCCACACTTGTCGCAGCGCAGCTCAACGCGGTTGCTCTTCTTACCCTCCTTGGTGAGAGGCTGACCGTCGCTGGCTCGCCGGACGCGGGATTGGTTGAGCCCGGTTTCGCCTTCATCGGCCGACATATCGTTTGAGTCATCCTCAATGGCAGTGTCCTGACCGTCCATCTTCCCGTTCATGAACCTATGTGTAGGCAGACTAGCCGGCGGGGAGGGCAGGCTGCCCACAACGGTGGACCGGGCGGCAGCGGATTTGGATATGGTACCACGACGCGAATTGATAGCAATGGGGAGCGGGGTGACCTCGTCGCCGGCTTCGGTCAAGGCTGCGGCGACGGCAGCAAGGTTCGCACCGCTATTGGTCATGCTCTTCCGCCGGGTTATACGGTGGGTAGGATTTAGGGCGCCGGACAGGGCCGAGTGGGAATGGTTTCGTGAATGGGAGGACTGTCGAGCGAATGCAGAGGACGGCGAGCCTAAAGGAATGGATTGGCGGTGTTGGGGCAATGGTCTGGCCGCCATTGGGATTTCCTGTCGTGATAGATTGAGTGATCAGCAAGGTCCCTCTACCCCGGGAAAGCAAGCTGCTAGGGCGCATGCTCCCCGATTCTGTGCAACTGGCTGCTGGTGGTATGCATATGTCTCGTTACCTTTGAAGAGGCCATTGTCTGTAGAAAAGAACGGAATAAACGTCCAGGCGACCTATTTGCCTATTCTCTCGGCTAGACGACTCTCGGGACGTGTCTCACCACCGGTTGTTGAAGAGACAAAGTGAGCAATGGAGCAAAAGCAAAGGTGGGAGAGCTAGTATTGGGTGAGTGTGAGTGCGGGTTGGGGGATGGTGGAGTTGCGGGCTGAAGTTCTGTGTGGACGGCTATGCAGCTAGAGGTAGGAAGGTAGTGGTAGTAGGCATCGGTACGGGGTATGGATGGGGACGGGATTAGGTTAGAGAGAGGGTGATGAGTGCGAGTGTGTATGTGAGGGAGGACAGGAAAAAAAGAGGCCGCCGATCATCAATTTATTTTTATTTTTATTTTCATGAACTGTTCCATGTCTATGGGAATTAAACAAAGGTGCGATTTCCTCAATGGAAAAAAAAAAGGTTTAGAACAGTTGTTCAAGGAGCAAGGCAGCAAGGTACGCAGGTACTCGGCAATCAGGTTTGACTTCTTTTTCAAGCTGATTCATTTCATGGCCCATATGATTGATGACCAACCTGGGTTCGCCTTTAGGTGCGTGCAGGTGGTCACTAACCTGTATCTAATGACCACCTACCCACTTACACATCCATGGCTAACGTCTATGTACTTCGTACTGGATAAATAATAAGCCTCCTTTCTACGGAATTGTATCAAGGTGGTGTGTCCATGCTATGTTATGCTGCGTGGTATGGTGCGTGGCCGGGGTGCGGCTCCCGATGCCCAGCTGATGTCTGAAGTAACTAGATACCCACAACGGCGTAGGTACAGCAGGTGCGGGTGTAGGTGTATACACATGAGAGCATTGGATGGATTGGTGGATGTATCCATAGAATGTACTTTGTAAGCCGAGATACATCAACTGCTAGGAATGGCCTAGAAGTCCCGAGAGCTGTCGTGATACCCAAACACCCCCCCGTGCTTGCCCTATTCATCTCTACATACATCAGGCAAGTGCGATAGATATACGCATGCATAAGGACGCACGGGACGTGCATGTATATGAATGGTACGGCCTCCAGGCTAAGTAATCAGTGTTAGGATATGTAGAAGACGAGACGAATCATCTTGTATATAAGACATCTTACGTACAAGGCCACATTGAAGCTCTTGGCTGGGTTCAGGGAAGGTCACCAACCAGACTCAGAGAACCAAAGAAGCAAGAAGAATGAATATAAAAGAAGAAATGTACAATCTCCCCGGGTTATCCCGTCTGGCAGGAGAATGGCACCGCTGTTTCGGACAGTTGGGGCCAATCCGTATGCCTCGACCCAGCTACGTCCCGTTCTCCGTTTCGACAAAGCTGGCTCAACGGACATAAGAAAGTGTTGTCTGCAATATCGAGTTGGGAGAAAGGGCTGAGACTCTTTTCTGCGTACATCGATCCATATAGATAGGCAGCACCGGTTTCATGAATTGCATGGTACCTGGCGGGCTACGTGCGCCTCCCATAGTAGGCCCTTCGCTGTCACCTACTGCTCTGGCACCGACCATGATTCCAAGCTGACCATCATCAATGATTGTCGAGAATCACCTTACTATGGCTGGCATAAAAAGTATTCAGCTTTGCATTAAGGGGAGGAATGTAGAGATGCATGTGTGGGGACGGGCTATATCTGTGGGTATGTAGCTTACAGATCGGGAATCGGGAGAATGTGAAAGTCAGTGGGGTTAACAGGTACATCCGCACAGCTATGGTAAGTACCTACGTACATCTTGGAAATATCAGAGTGTTTCCCTAAGGGTATTCTCTTTTTGGGTTGGGAATCCGCCTGTAAAACCCTCCTCTGCAGCAGCGCTGGTGACTTGCTTACGGGGTGCCCAATTTTTCTGCTGGTACAGCCTCGACAAATCACAGTGAGCACCAAGATGCCAGTCTGGCAGGATGCAACCTCGAGCTTCCAAAGCAGGTACTGTGCAATACAGCAAGGGGACTGAACTGGGTTTGTGCCTGACTAAAAGTGAACCCCTATCAGAACTCAGGAGAAAGTGGAGGACAGAATACGTAACTTCGTACCAGTGCACTCAGGCCCTGTATATATGCAAACATTATGTTCTCAGGATATGGTATAAATTTCAGTCAGAAGACATGCTGGTCACATAATTGTTGTGCCACCGTTGATAACCTTCAGAGGAGTATAACCGCTGATTCGCCACGGCGGCTTTAATTAGGGAAACGCTCGCGGCCTGTATGGGGAGTCGAGACGCCTATACCTCGGGGAAAGGAGCGCCATACTGTTGCAACCTGGTCGCACATCGAACTCTTCCCTCGTGATTCGCACAAGGACTAGGTCAGTTCCTTGCCTCCGCGAACAACCTTGACTGGGTGAGGTATGTACTTTCTCATGCGATTCCCAACGGAATTGAGGGGTAAAACGTACATACACACTAAATGGGATGGCTCTTAGGGCGTGTCTGAAAGGAAGCGGCTATTCTTGGCAACTCGACGGGTCTCAGAGATACTGAGCATAATACTATCTTACGTTGTGTCATGCCTCGCACAAGCTGACGGTGTAACCGATATGCGATACAATGCCTAGGTTACATATATGTGTGGTTTTGTACTTGAAGCAGCCTCTATTTCTGAGTCGTTTTGTTGCCGAGAACTCCATGCTCTATTGTACCATTGGTTGCGGGAATTGTCTCGGATGACGTTTTTAGAGATAGTTGATGAACAAGGGAAACGTGGGCCTTGTGACCACATTGACTGATTGTGGCCGATCGGGGGCTATGCGGGAAGATAAGCCACCGTCGTGATTTGGAAAGCCTTCCTCCTAGGTCTCAGCTCGGAACAACTAACGCATAGGTCATAAGATATTACAGAATGAACGTAATGGGCTCTAATGATATCTACGAACACAACTCGTTATCTATATATCCTGTCGATGCTAATACCTTCGTCAAACCCGTCTTTTTTCTTCTTCTTCCATTCTGACCTACCTATGCGGATATTGATTGATGCCAAGCCCTGTGAGTTCAAGAAGCATCAAATACTAATAAGTACATGCCAGAAATATCCCCTGTAAACCTATCCTGGCACGCTAAGAATAGGCTGATGAATTGTAGATCACTTCAACGTTTACGTGATCCTTCCCCAGAGCCAGCTACGCCGCTTCGTTTACCTTTAATGATCCCACGTGGACAAGCTGGGCTCACAACCATCGTTTTCCAACTCCCCCAGAACTGATATGAAACAGCATTCTCTGATCTAAAAGCATCATCGCAGTGCACTCAGCAGTGATGGTTCGGGTTCCGATGAAATCGGGCCGGTCCTGCGTCAGGAAGACTTCCCCAAGATCGGCGGGTCACTTGACTATATTGGGGCCGGCCCAGCCGCTTTCTCGCATCATGAACTTGTCTCGGAGCTGGCTGGTCACGAACTAAAAGCTTAGCTACTCGTTTAGGCAATCCTTATCTTCAAACCTCGTCGTGAAGCGGGGGGAGGAGTTCGCAACTTTCTTGGACGAGGAGGGGTGCCTGAGGGGCTTGTTCCGTCGAGGTGAAGAGGCGACAGCCACAAATCTTGGCATCATATGATCATATTCCAAATTGATTTTTTTTTTCAAGCCCTTCTGGTCGATTCTCGACTTTGGATATCCGACAGCCTTCAGTTTTACTGGCTTATTGTGTCTATTGAATGGTGAAATTCAGCAAGCGTCAGAAGAGTAACCACAGAAGTTCTGTTGAGAATCCCTGACTCAACTAAGGATATGAGTCGAAGTTGAGCCGTAAAGTAGCCCTTCTGCTCTTCGACCTGGTACCGCCTTCTGTGTCCAGAGATCTGGACCTTTCAAAAAGACCATATGTAGGCGAGACTGCTGCAACTCTGGTGTTACTATTGCACACTGGAATCCTTATCTTCAGTGCAGAATTTCGTCATCGCACGTGGCTTCCCGAGACCTACCAGACCCTAACGCTAAACCTATAAAGCGCTTATGGCACTTCGAGTAATGGCGTGTCCTACCAGCCAGATAGAGAACCTAGAGCAACGCCTCTCGATGTTTCGCCACCTCAACTTGCCTTGGCGAACATGGCCAGCACCAAAGCGAACTTTTTTTTCTTGTGCCAACTATGCCATGCAGGTTGTTGACAATATCTGCCTATGGATTCCACTTAAATTTTGAGCCTCCCGCGGATACTTCTCCGGCTCTCTATCGTAGGGCCACCTCTAATAGGACATGACCCTTGACACGTTTCTTGAACTGTCTCATCAGCCTCGAGGGGTCAGGCTATGATATGCTTTGTAGATGTCTCCTGCGCCTGATGAACTTGTAGCAGTCGTGTTCAATTTGCTGGGATACCTAAGTTCACAGTCTTGAAGACCATGAACCATAGAACCAAAGTCTTATTCTTAGTCATCGATCCTTGGCTACCTTCAACTAGGGTTTTCACCTTATGAGCAAGCTACTGGCAGTACGGAATTGGATAATACCTCCAGAGATATCGCTGAGCTTAAGGCTTGAGTCGGGCCCCCGAGGCCACGATAGTCTTGACTGGCGTCTTATAGGATAGAAGGTGCAAAACGCGACGGGTCAGGTGAACGTTGATCATGCGGCTCGACGATCGCAGAAACTACGTGCCGTAATCCATCAATAAGAAACACTGAAGGGACTCCACAAGCCGATCATCACTCCGGCAGCCCGGGTCACCCTCGAAAGTGATCAGCAGCGAGCGGCTGAACCCGTCGGCCCAGCCCGTCTTCGCCTTGTAAGTTGTCGGCGCACGAGTCGCAGCCCGCTCGGAAAAGCCCATCATTGATCCGGTTCAAATCCATAGTGAAAACACTTAGGATTCTCAGATACATACTTAATTAACTTGTTGCCCCTATATTGAAGGAGCACGCGGTTCCCTCCGAGTGTGTAGCTTATTTGAGCTCCATTCTGGCCGAAGATCGATCACGTATGATTACCCTTACCGTTCTGCCTTGTACCTATCGTAACTAACGGATTGCCAAAGGCCGAAGGATCAGCAATGCCTCCTTGGACAGCCAGCCCTACCGGCGTACCTCGTCACGGTCGTCTACCAATACACGCGTTCGTGGTAGTAGGTATTACGTAGCAGTGCTGACCAGCGAGATAACCCACGTAGCCGCCTCATACCGGATTATCATTGCTATCTAGTGGGAGCTATGTAGGCGATATGCCAGCTTGTGCTACACTATACGAAACACCGCCAGATTTCGACCAAGGAGTACTTGTAGATCACCACTAGTACTAGAGGATGTATAGTTTTGGTCTCGAAGTCTCCGGTACCCCGGAAATGGAAGAGAATAAGCTTTCATCGTCGCAGAGGCGAGGAGAATACTAGCCACGCAAGTGGACGTAGACACAAGGGCAACTTTCTTGCCTTCATAGAATATGTGCGACAGCCGACCTATCGTTACTATTAGCAGGTTTCGGTAGATAGACAACCATGAGCGTTTTTTCGCGTATGCTTTATGTTAAACAAAGCTACAGGGAGCCAAATATGCTAACTGCATAAGGAGATTGGATAGGTATTTTGGATTGACGGGCTTGCTGAAGATGAGATCCCGCAAGCCAAGGGAGAGAGGGAAGGTCTCCTACTGTAAGAAGGACAGCAACAAGTCAACATCCGCCATCCTCAGAAAATCTTGTGGAAGCTCGCTAAGGTGGCCCGCCCCTCTGCGGGCCGCCCCATCTACGCGCCACTCCACATCCGCGTCGCGTTTTATCCACTTACTAATTTCTTTTGTTATAAAAGTCTTTCCCATAACCATTTAGAAAATAATAAAAATCTTCTTCTTATTTTTCAGTTTCTTACGATTCGAACGGTACGCACCTATTAACTTAATTCCGTACGGCTCATGCCATTAACGAGGTCTCCCATAGAAGGTGGTTCCGATTAACGTCTCGGAAACATTAGGTTTATAGATCGTTACCTTACTAAAATCAGGCCCTATTTTTGAGGTTGGGGCTGCGCCGTAGGCGCAGCTGCTGCAACAAAACCTTTTGAAAAAACCGTAGCTCCAGGTACCGCGCTAACCTAATTTGAAAAGTACCCACAAAAACAACAAAACCTCAAAAATAAGGCCTGATAACAAGTTGTGATATTTTGGTACCATTTGGTACGCTCCTATACAAATTTTTCAAAACTTTTCTTAGAAACTTGCAAATATAATAATAACAAAAATATGATTAAAATAATAAAAAATACCATTATATACAGCTTTAAAAGGGCTTTTTAACGGTATATATCATATTTCAATCGGGGCTGGTTTGGTAAAGATATTAAAAAACAAAATGAAAATTTCTATTTGGCATATACCTCCCAACCGGAACGCCCTTATAACTGCGACAACGCAACCATTACATGCAACATTTCGCCATGGGCCTTCCAAGGGTAACTTAATATGGGAGAAACCCGTACAGCTATTTTTTTGTCTGTACGGGTTATGGTTATTACGTCGCAGCCATAAGGGCGTTCTGGTTAATTAAGTCCAGAACCTGCTTAGGGCTGCGATATAACAACTACAGCCCGTACGGTTGAAAAAATCGAAATCCGGGCTTTCCCCATATCAAATATACTTAGAAAACCCGGTACATAATGATACGACCGATAGTTATGCTGTCGCACCTATAAAAGCGTTACGGTTACCTATTTCCTAGACCTTTATTTAACCGTATTAATTACAGTTTTTATTTAAAAAAGTTGGAAAATTTTCTATATATATATTAACTTATATTCGATATGTATACAAAGTTTTATACTTATCGGACTTAATATAATTCTGCAATTGTTTTTTATTATTATAATTTTTAAATTTAAAAAAATGAAAAAAATTAATGAATTTATTAAGAATGTACCAAATGGACCTATATTTCGCACAATTACAACTTAGGCCTCGTTAGCTCGTTACGGGAATACGGCATTTAATTAGTTAATTTTTAGCTTTTTGGCATAGTACTTAGAGAAACTTTAATACGAGCCAGCAAGGCCTAAGCTAGCTAAGGTAAATAGATCGTATATATTACGAAGAATATTAAATATCCCAACCCGCGAAAAGGTTAATAAAACTTATTAAAGGTTATTACAAAATCAAAAGAAAATTTTAACCTATTAAATTATTATATAAAGCCGTTTAAGCTATGCGTTATTTTATTTATAATTTAAATTATTTGCTTAACGCTTTTTTATTTATAACGGTAACGTTTTATATCATTTTATAAAACAAACCACCTTGCAAAACACTTTTTAATACTTCGTAATAACAAATCCAAATAAAGCAGCCATAACGCTATAAAGATTATAACATAGAAACGAAAAGGCGGCGTATATACCAATCACTAGGGAAAAGCTTAATATATTAAGATAGGGAAAAAGAAACAAGAAGTCCTATGGACGCACTTCTAGGAACGCATACAAATAAGGTGGGGCGTGCGAGCCATCCATACTAGGACCGTAACATCACCTCCCCTTTGCAAAAAGTTTCGTTCCGAAGTTTTGCAATTATTCTAACCTCTAAAGGATCTTCCTCGGCGTCAGCCCTAGGTTAGCCATCGCTGAGACCATATATCCATTCCTAAGGTTATTTTCATCCGAATCGGAGGTATTTCCCATATTAGAACGGTTATGGACCACCTTACGGATATGGGAAATAGCCGAAAGCATGTTATAGTCGCAGGGAAAGTGATTAAAGCTATTATAACGGCGACAACGGTTAGAACGTTGCTATTTATCACGTTGGGCTTAGGTCGACGATGGAGCTAATAGCTTTGCCAGGTTGAATTTAAAATTTTAACAGTTGTTAACGTCGACGTTATTAACAATTCTTATAAACGTATTCATAGTTTCGGGTTGGCGTTGTTAATAGTAATTTCTGTTACGGATATACGAAAAAAAACGGTGGAAAAACTTAACGAATAAGTGTTACGAACAGGGGTTCTCATATCCTGAGGGCTCGGCCTTGGGGTCCTGCGGTAGAACCTCGGATGTAAGGGCCTTGGCTCTACCTACCAAAACCTATACGATCTAGGTGATTTAAGTGATTTATGGAATCTGGGGTTAGATTATATAGATTATATAAATTTACGACATACTTATTATAATAACGATAGATATATAATGAACCAATTTCTTATATAAATAATTTCTAAATAAGTTTCGTTTTTTAGTTATTAATTTAAGCCTTTAATTAAAGGTACCGTTTTTTAATTAAGGGAAAAGTCCGTAAATCTTTTTAACAAATAAACTCCTAAATTATTTATCGTGTTATTATTATCTATAAATCAAGAATTTTTTTCGGATATTACTTATACCTTTAGGTAAATATATAACAGGTTTCTTATATTTTGATAACTCCTTAATTAATAATCGACGAATAATTTAAGGCTTAATTAAATATAAGTTTTCCTGAATTTAATAAAAACGATATTACAAAACGACGTTTAGCAAATAAATAATATATTCGATTTTCTTTATAAATTAATAAAAAATCGGAAATAAGATTAAACGACTTACTTTTTATTAAAAAAGTCCTTTAATTAATTAATTACATAATGTTATCTACGACTTGAGTAAAAGGAAACTTTTTTTTTAATCTTAATAATAACCAATTCCGACCTTTAAAGATATTATTAAGGTTTAAAAAAAACGGAGGAAAAGGAGAATTATGAAGGAAAAAAACCAAAAGTTACCTAGCCAAAACCAAAAGGCAAGGAAAAGGAATTTACTGCAAAAAAAAAGATAGATTTCTTACTATTAAAAATCCAGGCCTTAAAAAAGGAAAAATAAAAACGATAACGATCTTCCTAAACAAAAAGAGATACCTCGGCGAGAACTGAAGGAGTTACCCTAGCCTTTATACCACCATTATTCAGAACTGACCTATACCGCGAAACCATTATTCCACCCCCTGGATATTATAAAATGCCCGACGTTAAGGAATATAAGTTAATTACCCTTAAGCCTTATGATAAAATTACGGACGTCGAAAAATTCCTAATTTAAATTAAAATTTATCTTAGATTTTATTAAAATTTCCTAACGGAAAATTACCAAAAAATAATAGCCATTTTCCAGCTACTTATTAACAGGCCTTTTTTATAGTTTGAACTTATTTTAAAGGATTATTTAGAAAATTATTTTAAAAGTTTAACCGACATTATTAATTTTATCTTTAATAATTATAAGTATTTCGAGAATCGAATACGAGTTATATTCGGAAATATCGATAAAAAATAACATATAATAAAGTAATTATATTTGTTACAATAAGTCAAGTTAACAGCAAAATATACAACTAAATTTAATTATTTGGTAGCTATTTCGAAATTATTTATAAATATATTGTTTTATTTATATTATAATGGCTTAAGGTTTTAAGTTAAAGATAAGTTATATATAATATCCAAAACGGGATTTTTTAAGAAATATATAGATAAAGTTATTATCGCTAACAGACGCACCTTTAACAGGTACCTAAAGAAAAAAAAACCTAATCGAAAAAAAAAGATAAAAGTTCGAACGACCGAATTTAAAAAAGAAGGGATAAATTTTAAAAGGAAGTTAACGCGGTTTCGAGTAATTTCAAGAAAGATAAGTCCAATATAAAGTGCTTTAACTGTAGCAAAAAGGGCTATTACAAAAATAAGTATCGTTTTTTAATTAAACGAAATATTAAAAAAGGAGGAATTTCTTAGTTTTAAAAAAAGGTACGAATAGCAAAATACGAATTAAACAGTAAAAACGAAAAGGAGGAAAAAAAAGTTAGTATTACTTTTTTTAGCCAGAATTCATTATTGCTACGATAAGTAAGGTTTAAAATTGCAACCTAAATTATAAAAACTGCTATATTTGCCGAGATTTTACGGTTAAAGCCTATAAATACTACCTAGGATAAGTAATTTCTAGGATAGCCATAAAATTAAAATATACTTATTACCTTAACGTATAAAAGTGCAAAATATACGATAAAAATAGTTAATTACGATTAAACCCTAACAGTTACGGATAATTATCCCCCGAGCTTTGTAAGCTTCCTAAATATACGGTATATCGGAAACCTGATGTTATTAGGATATAACCTAAAAACGACCATAACCTTTTTAACTTTTCTACCTGTTATAATTATAGATATCTAACTTACTTGCAAGTTAAGGAAGATAATAATTATTGGCCCGGATGGAATAACGAACTGGTTACAAAACCTAACGAAAAATGCAAATATATAAAAACTCTACGGTAACCAGAATATCTTAGGTCCTATTACCTATACCTAGAATTAAAATAAAGTTAATAAGTTATCGCTTAAAGATATATATATTATTTACTTATACTATATAAGATATATAAAAGTTTAATAACAGAAATATATTTATAGAAAATTAAAAATAAATTTGGTTTTTTTTATCCAAAAAAAGGCCCGATTTTATTTTATATAACCTTAAAATTACAATACAAATTCGGCAGGTAAACTTAATTTAAATGCATAAACGATTAGTATTTTAAATATATAATTAAAAAAGCCTGCAAATAAAAAAGTTCTTAATATAACCAGTTTTATCAATTAAAAAACTTTAAAGGCTTTCAAAATTAAGGTATTGAGGAGTTTACCGATACAAAACCTTATGTAAGGCTAGAATAGAACTTAGGAATTAAATTAAGATTTTAATATATTATAGAAACAAAATATTTAAGGTTATAATTAATTTAGGCGCGGAAAGTAATTTTATTTCCCCCGTAATAACAAAAAAATACCAGATCTTTTAAAGGTATAAGTTACAGTTTTATAAATTACGTACCGTTAATAAAAATTTATTTATTTATAAAAACGGTCGAGTTTTTAGAAAAACAAAAAAACTTCCAATCTAAATATAAAGATATTTAAAAAATTATTTTCGATATAGTCGATATTTTAAAACATGATATTATCTTAAGAATACCTTAATTCTATTCTAGTAACTTACGTATTAATTGGAAAAAGCGGATATTTTCTTGGGAAATCAAAATCAATATTATAAAAAAAATAATTAAAAGGTTTGTTATATTATCAAAAAAATACAAATCTTAAATTAAAATGTTACGGTATTATAGGAATATAAAAAATTTAAAAAACTATTTAAAAATAAAAAGATTACGAATTACCTTTTTATAATTAATAGGATTACCGGATACCTATTAAGAAAAGATATTATTTTAAGTTTTATAAAATTTATTATATAAACCCAAAAAATTAAAAACATTATACAAAAGTATATAATTAGATTTAAAGAAAAAATATATTTAGCCTTTTAATTTTTTTGCTAAATATTCCGTTTTTATAATTCCAAAAATAAAAAACGGTAAATAAAAAATTAACGAAAATAGAAATTTTATTTTTAAAAAAGTAATCGATTACAAACAGTTAAATAACATTACGGTTAAAAATAAATACCCTTTAATTTTCATGAATACTTTTAAAAAACGTTAATAAAGCTAAATGGTTTATTACATTTAATTTACGAAATAACTATTACCGGATTAAGATAACCAAAAGTAAAAAATAAAAAACGGTATTTAAAATAATATATGGGATTTACGAATACCGAATAATACCTATAGAACTTATTAACGTTTCTATTAATTTTTAACGCTTAATCATAATTACTTTTAAACAATTCCTAAACGAATTTATATTCGTCTACTTTGACGATATCCTTATTTATTTTAAAGCCTTAAAAAAACATAAAAAGTATATTACCCAGATACTTAAAATACTGGACGAAACTAACATACGCGTTAATCCAGCAAAAAGCATATAGCATATACAAAAGTTAAACTTTTTAAATTACATCATTACCCCAGAATAAATTTAGATCTAAAACTCTAAGTTAAAAACAGTTAGGAATTAACCAGTTTTTAATAAGATAACTGTTATAAACATCTGTTAATTTCTAGAATTTACCGGATATGTACGTAACTTAATTAACAAATACGGAAAATTAATTAATCCTTTAACGAAACTTATTATTAAAAAATATATCGGAAAAGAATTCGAATTCTTAAAAAAAGCTAGAAAAACCTTTTAAATAATGAAAAACAAAATTACTAGTACCCCCGTAATAAAACTTCCAAATTATTACAAAAAAAACGACTTAAAATAAATATATTAGATTATACTTTTAAAGCAATTCTGGAATAATTAGAAAATAATAGGAAATAATACCTAATGGTTTATTTTTTTAAAGCTTTTAAAAACATTAAACTTAAATACTTTATTTACGATAAGGAATTACTAACGATTATTTTAACGTTTAAAAAATAAAATTTTTTCCTTAACGGAATTAAGGAATTTATTAATATTTATTCGGATTATAAAAATTTTATTCGATTTATAATAACCCAAAATCTAAACAAACGATATAAAACCTAAATAGTTTTCCTATTAAAATTTAACTTTAAAATTTACCACATCAAAAATAAAAAAAATATCTAAACGGATATTTTAAGTCGCAAAAATAATTACGACCCCAAAATCCCAAAACGTTATATAAAAATATTACAAGTTACAAAAAACGGTACCTTACAACTATGTTTAACTTTGAAATAACTAACGCCAAAACTTTTAATACAATTTAAAGATTTTTATAATCCAAAAAAAAAATAATAATTAAAAAAAGTCCAAAAATTAACTTCTATACCATAACAAGATTTACATACTTAAGGAACAACAAAAACAATTTATTAAAAAATTCCATCAAAACCCCCTGCATAAATATTAAGGAATTTTCAAAATTATTAAACGATTACAGGAAAAATACGACTTTCCTAAATTTTGCCGAATAATTAAGTAAGTAATTAAAAATTGTAATAATTATAACAAGGTTAAAGTAATTAAATATAAACCTTACAGCTTATTATAACCCATAAATATCCCCAACAAAACCTGGAATACCATTATTTAAAACTTTATTATCGGCTTACTTTTATCGAAAAACCCAGTTACTAAAATTAAATACGATAAAATATAAGTAATTATTAATAAATTTACCAAATATAAATATTTTTTATTTTAAAAAAAAAGCATAATAACAAAACAATTAGTATATATATTTATACGACATTACCTCGATAAACACGGAATATTAAAAAGTTATTTTTAACAAAAACAAACTATTTATTTTTAAATTTAATATTAACTTTTTTAAACAAATTGATGCTAAATTTAAATTTTTTACAATATATTATCCTTAAATAAATAAATAAATTAAGCGATTAAATTAAATACTGGAACAATACTTACGAAATTATATTAATTATTAATAAAATAACTAAGTAAAACTTTTACTACTTGCTTAAGTAACCTATAATACCTCTGTTAACGAAAATATAGGCATATCGTTATATACAACGGTATATAAATACAAAACAAAAATTTAACGTCTAAAATAACTATTAAATAAAGCTTTTGTAATTATTACGATTATATTACGAACAGAAATAATAGTAACAAAAATTAAAACGGTATAAACCCGTTTAAAAACTAAGTTACAATTTTTTTAATAACGAATAACTTAATATTATAACAAAAAAAATTAAGAAATTAATTTTGTCAAAAAAAAACAAAGTTTATTTATTACGGTAAACATAAAACATAACTTTAAACATTTCATAAATTAAAATTAAACGAATTAATAACAAGCTCGATTTTAAAAAACTTGACTTTTTTAAAATTAATAAAGTTATTTTTAAAATTAATTATAAGTTATTATTACTTAAAACAATAAAAATATATCCTGTTTTTTATATTTCTCTATTAGAACCAGTTTAAAAGGATACCTTGTTTAAAAAAAATTTAAAGTTCGAAAAAAATAACGATAAATACAAAGTCGAAAAAATATTAAATTCCCGAATAATCAAAAACAAAATCGAGTATCTGGTTAAATAAATAAATTATCTACCAGAAGATAACATATAAAAATTATTTAAATACTTAATAAATGCAATAAACCTAATTAAAAAGTTCCATTAACAAAACCTTAACCGACCGTTTCTAACGTAGCCAAAGTTACAGATAATAACGGCCCCCTGTTTAAATCTAACCTTACGATATTTCAGTTAAAAAAAATAAACGTTTCCGTTATAGCATTTATTTTAGAAGCAAACCGTATTTGCTTTTTTTTATATAACGTTGTTTTTCCTCTATTTTTTCCTGTTTTTCTAATTAATTTAGTTCGAGGTTTTTTTTAAATATTTTTAAGGCCCTTTTTTTCAAAAGGTTCTATTAAAAACGTAAATGTTTTAATTTCCTAATAAAGTTTTCCAATTTTTCGTTTTGTTACCGACGTAATTCGGCTAACTTTTTTTTTACGGCTTCCTGTTCCCGTTTAATAATTTCTTGGTACGTTTAAAAATTATTTTTAATTTCGCGTTATTTTCATAATAAGCGCTTTTACGTTTCGTTTATTTATTTTTTAAAAATTTATTGTTAAAACGTTATAAAAAAAACGTTAATAACGAATATAATAATTACAATTTGGGTATTTGAACGCGTAAAAATAATTCTTTTTATTAAGCCGAATATAATTTAAATAAGTAAAAACTTTAATTTCAAAATATTTAATTAAATCTATACGGGTATCGTAGGAATTACGTTAATTTAAATAACGTTTTTTTTTAAATACGGCCTATTATAGTAAGGTTAATTAGAAAACTTTAAGAACTTTTTACAGAAAATAAGGTAACCACTTATTTTTTATTTTTAAGGACAAAAATCCTTAGAAAAGGAAAATAATGTTACAAATAGAGGTTTTTATATTTTAAGGGCTCGGCCTTGGGGTTCTACGGTAAAATTTCGGATGTAAGGGCCTTGGTTTTACCTGCCAAGGTTTATGCGATCTAGGTAATTTAAGTAATCTATGGAATCTAGGGTTAGATTACATAAATTATATAAATTTACGATATACTTATTATAATAACGATAGATGTATAATAAACCAATTTTTTATATAAATAATTTTTAAATAAGTTTCGTTTTTTAGCTATTAATCTAAATTTTTAATTAAAAGTACCGTTTTTTAATTAAAAAAATCCGTAAATCTTTTTAACGAACAAACCTTTAAATTACTTATCGTATTATTGTTACCTGCAAATCAAAAACCTTTTTCGGATACTGTTTATACCTCCAGATGGATGTATAACAGGTTCGTTACAATAAGCTATAAGTAATAAAGATAATGTTATGGCACAGGAATGGAAAAGCGGCGCATATACCAATCACTAGGGAAAGGCTCAATATATTAAGGTAGGGAAGAAAAGAGAAGTCCTGTAGACGTATCTCCAGAAACGCGTACAAATAAGGTGGGGCGCACGAGCCACCCACACCAGGACCGTAACATCAACCCCCCCTTGTGAAAAGCTTCGTCCCGAAGCTTTGCAGCCAATTATCCTGACCTTTGAAGGATCTTCTTCGGCGCCAGCCCTAGGCTAGCCATCGCCGAGACCATATATCCACCCCCAAGGTCACCCTCAAGGTCACTCTCATCCGAATCGGACGTATCCTCCACATCAGAACGGTCATGGACCACCTCACGGATATGGGAAATGGCCGAAAGCATGTTGCAGTCTCGGGCGAAGTGATCAGAGCTACCACAACGGCGACAACGGTTGGAACGCTGCCATTCATCGCGTTAGGCTTGGGTCGACGATGGAGCCAACAGCTTTGCCAGGTTGGATTCAGGGACTTGACGGTTGGCGTCGACGTCGTCGACGTTGTTAACGATTCCTACAGACGTATCTATGGCTTCTGGTTGGCGTTATTGATAGTGGTTACGGGAATGGGAAAGACGGTAGAGAAACTTGACGAATGAGCCGTAAGTGGTAGGGATGGACTTTCGGTCAGCCAATTTGGCCTGGAGCTTGTCGGAAAAGGCCTAGCGAAGCTCTCGAATCCGTTGGGTATTTCC
Source organism: Monosporascus sp. 5C6A (assembly GCA_004155035.1). Taxonomy (NCBI): domain Eukaryota; kingdom Fungi; phylum Ascomycota; class Sordariomycetes; order Xylariales; genus Monosporascus; species Monosporascus sp. 5C6A. The sequence continues at coordinate 22,825 of QJOB01000252.1, forward strand.
CATATCGTTTTCGCCATGGGCTTAATACAACGCGCGCTCCTAATTAGCCAGGAATTAATGGAAAAAATCGTCATCCTTCATTTTCATCTTTTTAAAACGCGCTTTAGCGAAAAGTATCTTATTAGGGTCGTTGTAAATATAATTAAAAGCTTGAAAAACAAGGTTCGGGGCGTTGCTTCAATTAGTAATACGTTTAGCGTACCGAATTTGCTGTATAACGAAGTCTTTAATTTTATATTTCGAAAAACCATACGTTATATGTAAAAAATCCATCCAGTTTCGTAACGTTAAAAAGCTTGGGTTTCGGATAGGTTGAAAGTAAGGGCTTGGTAACAATCGACGTTAGCAAGGCAAATTGATTTCGTAAAACTTTCGCTTCGGCATCTTGTTTTTGAAAAACGGCGTTAAAATAAGTTATTAGCTTATTGCGAACGTTTTATACCGCAGCTTGGATAGCGGTTTGGATCTTTTGGGCGTTAATTGAGGCTATATTATCTCGGAAACGGGAACGGGAACGGGAACGGAAAAGTGTATCGGAAAGCTGTTCGGAAAATCGAGAAGGTTAGAAATGGAAACGGGAAAGTAAGCGTTAATATCGTCGTTTCGCTGAAGAATTAATAAGTTTATTAGGTTTTTGCCATAATTAATGATGGATTCGTAACAACTACAAACTTTCAGGTTATTTGGAAAATCCGAAAAATCGGAAATATAACGGTAAAAGCGTTAAGCCTTCGGCGAGAGATTTTAATATAATGTATATGGTATAAAAACAGAAAGACGGCGTATATACCAATTATTAAGAAAAGGCTTAATATATTAAAATAAGGGAAAAAAAAGAAGTTCTATAGACGTATTTCTAGGAACGCGTACAAATAAGGTGGGGCGTACGAGCTACCCATACTAGGACCGTAACAGATAGACTTCCAATTAGCTATTTTAGCCTGGAACTTATTAAAAAAAACCTGGCGAAAATTTCGAATCCGTTAAGCATCCTTTATATCGTTCTCGTTATAAGCTTGGTATAACACGCGCTTTTAATTAATTAAATATTAACGAAACGAATTGTTATTTTTTATTTTTATTTTTAAAAGGTATTTTAACGAAAGATATTTTATTAAGTTCGTTATAAATATAATTAAATTTTTAAAAATAAAGTTCGGGGTATTATTTTAATTAATAATACGTTTAATGTACTAAATTTGTTATATGATGAAATTCTTAACCTTGGATTCGAACCGGCTATATATATAATAAGTTCTCCTGCAATTATTGCTAATAGCTTTGCCGTTAACGCGTAACTTATCTTATATTTCAAAAAGCTATACGTTATATATAAAATTTTTATCCAGCATAATAACGTTAAAAAACTTAAGCTTTGGATAAGTTAAAAGTAAAAGCTTTATAATAATTAATATTAATAAAACGAATTAATTTTATAAAGTTTTCGTTTTGGCATTTCGTTTTTATAAAACGGCGTTAAAATAAATTATTAACTTATCGCAAACGTTTTATACCGCAACTTAAATAACTACTTGGACTTTTTAAGCGTTAATTAAGGTTATATTATCTCGGAAACGAAAACGAAAACGGAAAGTTATATTAAAAAACTGTTTAAAAAATCGGAGAATCTCCTTTAAAAAGCCGTAACCGTGTATATAATTGGATAAAATAATAGATTACTATCTTAATTCCTTTGCTTTATTTATATCTTTCCGTTTTATAGATATCTTATTTCAAGGTAATTCCAAACTGCTTAATTCCGTTTTTATCTACGTTTATTCTTATCGGAATTTTGGAAACTTTTCGTTATTTTAAACAACTAGGTAAATTATCACCTATAACTTTCCGACGTATAATATTTTAATAACTGGATTTCGGAATTATCTAATTTGTTATTATTATCTCTTTTTAGTTTCGCCAGTAATACCTTTGCCGAAATAAAATTGTTTCATATAAACTGCTATTATTTAAAAATTCGGTTATTATTATACTCGATAATTAAACAGTAACCGAAAATTAAAAACTGCAGTTAATTCGCTTAAGAAAAATCTTCTAAATTAACAGTAACGTTAATCGCTTTAAATTATAAAGCTATCTTTTTTAAATAAATAACTATAAAAACGGTTTTTAGCGAAACTTTTTCGTAATAAATAATAAGTATTTTATACTTAAAGTCGCCTAGTATATTATATTATTTCGGCTCTTATTTTAATTAATAATGGCTTAAAAGGTAATCTGGTATTAAGTACTTTTTTCCTAGTTATTATATTAATATCTTCTTTTTAACTATAAAAACGATCCAAGTTAAACTTTATAATCGTAAAACTAGTAAAGGCTTATAAAGCTTTTTGTAAGTTTTTAAGGTTTATTTTTAAGGTTTATCTTTAAGATTTACCGTATAAAGCTATTTTCTGCCGTTAAAAACCCTGCTAAACCGTAACCAGCGGGCATAAAGTTTACCAGGGCCGAAGCTTATCGGTAACCACCAGTCGGAATTGGAATAAAACATGGAACTAAGATATGCAATCTATCCAAACCGTAAAAAACTATTTAAAAAGTTATCATATTCGAAAATACTAAGTATAATATCTATCGTAGAAAGTTATCGTGGAATAATTTCTATATATTGGCTCAGCCTTATTTTCCAGGCTTGGATCTAATATTTTACCTTGCAAAAAATCGGAAAAATCGGAAATAAAACCGGAAAAAGAAAAGTAAACGCTAATATCGTTGTTTTTATAATAAATTAACAGGTTTATTAAGTTTTCACTATAATTAATAATAAATTCGTAACAGCTATAAGCCTTTAAGCCATTTGAAACAATTGAAAATCGAAAAAAATCGGGAATATAATAGCAAAAACATTAAACTTTCGGCAAAGAATCTTAATATAGTATTATAGTACGAAAACGTAAAAGTAACACAAATATCAATTATTAAAAAAAGGTTTAATATATTAAAATAGAACCAAAAAGAAAAAAAGGTCTATAAATACATCTTTAAAAACGCATATAAATAAAATGAAGCACACGAGCGACTTATATTAAAACTGTAACAATAAATCAATTTATATTATGCGGAGCCTTTTTATTAAACGTATTTATAACTTCTTTATAAATATATATATTATATTGGAGCTTCTTGTAAATACTATATTTCTTTGATTTTATTTTAACATTTTTATAACGATTATTTTTAATCATTATTAACTGTATTTTTATACCCCTTTTACGTTAAAAAAGATTGTTTTCCTATTTTAATAAATATTTTTCTTTCTTAAAAATGTTTATTTTTAGTTTTCTAATATTTACTTAAAATATAATTGGTTTTAGATAATTAACTAGTTTTTTTTAAAAAATTATATAAAAGTAATAAATTTTTTTTTGTTAATAAATTAACCGATTTTATTATTTTTTATAAATAAAGTTTTTATTTTATTATTTTCCCGGATATTTTTAAAGGTGTTCGTGGAAAAATAAAAATAAAACCGGCAGAGGTATATAAACGGTAAAACGGTCGGCGCAAATACAACTAAAAAAAATCGAAATCGGAAAAAACGTTATTAAGATTAAATAAAATAAATCCACTTTTTACGAAACCGGATTTAATATTATCGGACGTTATAATAACTTTAAACGTATTATAAAAACCGGTCAAAAAGTTTTCTTTCGCGATATAGATATAATAACATTACATTAAATTTCTCGATATAAAATATATACGTACGTTTTAAAACGGAAAAACAAAATACGTCGAAAAATTAAAATCGATAGAAAAATAAAAAATATATATAAAACGTAATAATACTATTATTCGCGTAATATTTTCCGAATTTCATTAAATAATAACGTTTATAGCCGTCGAAAATATATCAGGTGTCATGGAGCCAAGAGCCCAGGAGCAGATGCAGGGGTCGGCGATAAGCCCAAGGATGTACGCATCAGGGCTACGTCACGAGCTTGATGCAGGGGTCGGCTATATATATGGGTGGTTTCTCCCCAGAAATAGAAGGAAGGTCAGATTTCAGACTGCCGTCAATATATGGGTTACCTTGCCACTCTGACCTTCTAAACAATAACACATGATAAAATAAGAAAATATTTCGTTTTTTCGTATATATTTAAATATGTTTATAGAAATATTAAATTTATTTCAAATTTAATTCGTTTGGTATTAACTTATTATAACTAATACGGATTTTTTAATCAGTTTATAATAAAATATTGCGATAATAAAATTTAAAATAAGTTATTTCAGTTAAAATAATAAATAATCATAGAACTTAACTTTACAAATTTATAATATATATAACTATAACTTATTTTCGATTATTTTATTAAATCTATTTAAGTTTTTTACGTTTTTTAACTTTTATAATTACCATGTTATATATTATTAAAAGCTTTATTAAATAACCCCTTTTATCGAAATTATAAATATTCTTTTTTGCGATACGGTTTTTTACAATTATAATCCGAATTAATTCGAATTATTTACGGAATATTTCCGGGTTTTACATAATACTTTTTAATAATCGGTATTTAAATTTAAACGCGTTTTAAGTTTTTTCTATCGTCGAACAAATCTCGACGTTTAATTAATCTCGCTACGTACCGTATCGCGTTAAGCTAATAATAAATTCGCCATATTTTTAACGTACTAAAGCTGGATAAAAAGATTTTGCGTATTTAAATTAAAGATCTGCCGATAATAAATTTCTTTTCGGTTGACATCAATTTTCGTAATTTAAAAAATCGGTTCGGGCGTATTTATCGTTAAATCGCGCTTTTAAAATAATATATAAAATATTATAAATACAACTAAGCTTTCTATAACTAAATTGAAGGTTATTTTTCTTAACTTGAACGACTAAGTTAATCCTAGATATTTTTATAAGTCGTTCTATAATATAGATATTAAAAAATAAATAATTAAAGTTAACTAATTAAAATATTGGAAAAAGTATCCCGTAAGATAGTTTATCTTGCAAGGTAATATGAGACGTTATTTTTGATATTTTCGAAAAAACTAATATTACAGATTTTTGTTATATAATTCGCAAGTAAAAACTATTAAAGGTTTTACGATAAATTATAAACGTTTAAACAATACTTCAACTATTACGATAAAACTTTTTTTAATAACCATATTATTACTATAACATAGATAAACTTAAAATAATGTAGAGCATCGACGACAAAATCTTCGTATTTAAAAAAGCTTTACGTAAATTTATTTTACTTAAAAATAATACAAAACGTATCTAGATTACGGTTATTATATATCTTAACGCGAACAGAAAAGCACTTCCACCGTTCGTAAATTTTAACAATACGGATATATAACAATAATAGTTTTTAAATACAAAATATTAACTATATAAAAACTGGTATTTTACTACTTTTCCGAATAACTAGGCGAATAGCGAAAAATTATTAAAATAATTTCATAAGATATATATTTTTATACGAAATTTAAATGCTTTAATTAATAACATTTTTTAATATTTACATTTAAAAAAGTTATATGATGTTCGAAATTATATAAAAATATATTACGTATAAAATCTGGTTAATATAATATCTTATACGTATATTATACGGTTTTTAAGTTTTAAATATAGATATATTTTTTTAGTTTTAATTTTTTTTATAATTATTATAAAAAAACCCCCGGTTATTCGAACGTTTTCCGTAAAATATAAGCAAAAAAAGATTCTTCTATACTTTTACGATAATTTAAAAGAATATTATATTTTCGAAATATATTAATAAAGATTAAAAATTTACGGAAATATAACTTTTTAAACAAAATTACGTAATTTTTATATAATAGTATGTATTATAGCGGTTCAAATTTTTATTACGTAGATTATTATTATTTTTATACGATATAATTTTTAATAAAAGATAATTAAATTAAGTATATTTACGTTTAAATTTTTTTTCCATCGTGTTCGAAAATACTGAGTATAGTATCTATCGTGGAAATTTATCGTGGATCATTTTCTGGATATTGGCTCAGCCTTATCTTCCAGGCTTGACCTACTTTTACCTTGCATTTACGTTTAAATTTTTTAAAAGTTTATATTTTACGGTTTATATTTAATGCTTTTAATTTAAATTTTTAAAACTTATATACGTGTTTATTTTTTTTCGAAAACTAAATAAACCCTTTAATAATAAAATTAATTAATTCGTTTTTGCCCAATTACGAATTAAATAATTAATACGTACATTTAAAAAAGTACGTTTTAAGAAACGTAGGAAAGTTATCGCCGACCCGATCAAGGAATTTGTGCAGTTAAAGGACGTCCGGAAGGTAAAGGTAAGGATATAAGGGCAATTTAAAGCATTTCGAAAAATATTTAACGAAATAATACGGTTACCGAAAAGGCGAAGGAAAATTTAGATTTGGATGTTACTTAGGATTGCATTAGGTTTATGGGACCGATTCGGAAAGCGATTAATTAAGTGGTTGTTGATATATAGCTGCTTGAATTGAGGGTGTGTTGTTGCGAATCCCTTCAAAAATGAGTGGCCCGTGGATGGGACGGCCCGCAGATGGGTGGGCCACCTTAGCGTTCCCCAGCCCCCCTCAGTGGCCTCGCTACCTTTTAAACCACGAACGGCACCTACTCGACAGGCAGCGAGGAAACAAAGTAGCGAATTTGATGTTAAGGCAATGTTACTGCAAAATGATCCTTTTCTTCTTTTTCCTTTTCCTTTAAGAATCATGGTAATGTGTATTGCTTACATGTCACCCCACGAGGGAGCCTACTTGCGAGTAGTGTATGTATATCTGCAGCCACAACTTTTCTTCTCCCATTTCCGTGACCGCTTCCACCGGGATGAGCGTATGTACATACTTTAATTTACTATTAATTGACATATCTACAGTAGCCAGCCCTGGAGGCCATCCGTGATCGGCTGTCGGCCATGTCAAACGTACTGTTGTCCATGGCGTTGGGAGGGATTTTGGTGTGCTGCGGATCCATCCGTTGCCAGCCTCCTCAATGATCTCGTCCTCTACCCCGCACTGCGTATGGACAGGTCCTCAATCATGGTTCGAGTAGGGCGCTGGCCTAGGCGGGAATATGTCATACAGCATAAGGCTTCAACTTCAATCCGACCATCAGCTGTCAGCCTTAATGATCGGCAGATCCTATTCAGCCTTACGAGGCTGCTGGCTAGGACATTCAACTCCCCCTCATTACCGTAATGAATTAGCCCTGAACCTTTCCCGTCCAAGACGGTATCAACTACATTTCAAGAACGATAGAACCGCGCAGCCCAACATTGTAAGAACAACTCCGGTGTCCGTCAAATTGTGTATACGATTTGAATGGTCCCATCAAAGGCAGAAACTCACAAAGCTTAACAGCTGCTCAAGTCAGACGCTGCGGTAAGGCTGTAACCCTCAGCCTCTGGCCAAGCAAAAGCGGTTAACATATCCCGCCCCAGATACTTCTGGGGAGTCCTAGCAGCCTACAACGAAATATACCATGTCTTTAGTCCCAAAAACCTCGTCGTCTCGAATACCAATCGGCCCGGATCAAGCTCTCAAAGATGCTATTCAAGACTTCCAGAGCATACTGTCAAAGGATCAACGCACAACGCTCCAAAATATCAAAATTGTTCCTGATGCAGACGCCGTTATTACCTTCACAGCTCAGCTTGACTACTCCAATCGGTCCAGGAAAGGTCACAGCATCGCTAGCAGGCTACATTCAGTCCTTCAATCTGTCCGGGAGTTTTCCACCATAGTCGACACATTCGTCTCGTCTCATCCCGAAATTGCCGCCCTGGTCTGGGGGAGCATCAAGCTTACCATGCTCGTAAGTCTATGACCAGTGCCCGCACAACACGGTTGGCTAACCAGGAGGAGATTGCTGTAAATTTTACAACCTACTTTGAACCCCTCTCCAGTCTCTTCATGGGCTTCAACGGACATTGCCCACGATTTGCCGAGTACCAGGTCTTGTATCCGACTTCCACAAGACTCCAAGAGGCACTTTGCAATTTCCACGCTTCAATTATCCGCTGTTGCAAGCACGCAGTAGAAGTCATTCATCGACCATGTTTGTCAACTTCGCTCCTGCTCTAATTTGTGTGGCCTCGCTAACCTCACCAAAGGGCAAAATCAGCTCATGAAGGCTCTCTGGCAGTCGTTTGACCAAGAGTTTAAACCTGATGCGGACGACATTCAGAGGTGTGGCGATGAGGTGAAAGAAGAATTAGTCCTTGCCAAGGCGCAAGCAGATTACCAAGATCAAGAGCTCCAAAAGAAGGAGAGGGAGTTAGCGTGGGGACATCGGCGGAAGCTGAGTAGCTTCATATCGGGAACTAGAGTCGGCATTGATACCATTAAGGAGTCGCAGTTACAGCGAGATCTGCGTCATTCTAGTAAGTGCTACCGGTACCAATATATGTTTTATGTTAACCACTTTTAGGACAACAGAGACAACTTCTTCTCGAGAAGCTATCTTGTTATGATTATCTCAGTCCGTTCAGAGAAGCTTGCAAAAAGCGGCACTGTAGCACGGCAGAATGGATATTCTCCACTTCTGAGTTCAGTCGATGGAACAATACTACCGCCTCATCCTTGCTTTGGTGTTGTGGCAAAAGTGAGTCGTCTAAATCCTGTTAGATTAACATCGTTAACACCTCGGCAGTTGGATCAGGCAAAACGATTCTCACGTAAGTATGAAGATTTTGCAAAGCTCTGATGGCCTGTGCTTCTAACATCCAATTTAAGAGCGGGTGTAATTGAACATGTCTTTGCCAATAAAGGTGACGCGGATGAACGTGTCACCTTTTTCTTCGTTCGATATGATGACCCGCCATCACTTCAGGCGGAAACCATACTACGATCGATAATCCGGCAATCGCTAGACCCAGTCACGCTCTCTGAGGAGATGTTGGCCGCTTTGAGAGAATTGGATCGGAAGCTGTGTCCTAGTGTCGAAGATTTGGTCGCTCTCCTCCGACAAAGCATCGCACTTTCCAATTCATTCCGCATCATCATTGATGGCTTGGACGAATGTGAAGTTCCAGAGCGACGTACTCTACTTGGTATATTAGCGTCAATTATTTCCACTACTCCTAGCTTGAAAATATTTCTGGCTAGTCGAGAGAGTTTGTCTATTGAGCTTGAAGAAAGATTTGAGCTCATAGAGCGAGTATCGATGGCATCCACTGGAGCAAGATCTGATATTAGTGTATTCATTGAGGAGGTTCTTCAGGAGCGGATCTGGAATAAAGATCTTGTGATTCGAGATCCATCTCTCGTCGAAGAGATAAGAAGCAGAGTAATTAAGCATGCGGACGGGATGTAGGTTACAGCCAAAAATCCTGTCCTAGTTTTCTGCTAACACACCAAGGTTCCTCTGGGTCACTTATCTGATGGATGAACTTTGCACCCAATGCTGTGACGACGACATCCGAAAGTCTCTCCGCAACCTTCCGAAAGACCTGGAAGAAACATTCAACCGGGCACTTTCGCGGATAGTGTCTAGGCGAACGGCTCCAATTGTTCAACGGATCTTTCCATGGGTGGCCGCGGCCAAACAGAACTTAACGCTGAACGAACTCCGCGAAGCCGTATCCACGGATATTGGTCACCCATATTCAAAACCAGAGAAACTCGTTAACGGCATAGAGCGCATCGTCGCGTGGTGTGAAAATCTCCTACAGGTGGATGAAGAGCGCCAGACGGTCCAATTTGCGCATGGGACCATCTACGATTTCATCACTGGGGAATGTTCAAAACCTCAGCTTGCTAACTTTCACGTCGACCTAAAGGGTGCAGATCACCATGCTGGAGAGATATGCGTCACATATCTGAACTTCAACGATTTTACGACCACCTTGGCTCGACGACCGCAACCGATTTGCCCTCCCCTACCCACAAAGATAGCGCAAACTGCTTTAGGCCGCCATGGGAGGATAGCACAGTCTACACTTCGTCTTATGGGCTTCAACTCAAATCATCGCAGTAGTGACGTAAAGGTTGATATTATTGGAGCTTTAGCCAGCTATGCGAGAGCTGGTGCCAGTGAATCCTTGGGCAAACTTCAACTGGGCCACCCTTTCCTTGGGTACGCAGGAAAACACTGGATCTCGCATACGACCAGGTTTCGGGATGGGAGATCCACGACTTGGAATCTATGGCGGCACCTTATCACTGATGGTCATGCGCTAGCGCAGAGGCCTTGGCCAGATCATGACTTCAACTCAAGCCAGTCAGAAATCCTGCGTTGGAGCTATGAAGCAGGTCATTACGCTTTAATACGCCTTATCGACAGTTGTGGAGAGTTGCCCGAGTTGGAAAAAAGCCGAATAAAGTCGCAGTGGGCAGTAGGAGGCGACGTTAAGTTACTAAGTGTTCTTCTCGACGGAGGAAACTCGACGTACAACATGAATGAATTATTCCAAGCAGCTTCCAAGGGCGGCCATATGGAAGTCATCGAGCGACTATTCGCTGCAGGAGCTGACGTAAATGCTAAGCCTGCAAATGACGGAGGACGGACCGCCCTCCAGGCAGCTTCCGAAGGCGGCCATCTGGAGGTCGTCGAGCAACTGCTTACCGTGGGAGCTAACGTAAATGCTAAACCTAGCCATTCGAACGGTCGGACCGCCCTCCAGGCAGCTTCCGAAAGGGGTCATCTGGAGGTCGTCGAACGGCTACTTGCTGCAGGAGCTAATATAAATGCTGAACCTGCTTTTGAAGGACGGACCGCCCTCCAGGCAGCTTCCGTAGGCGGCCATCTGGAGGTCGTCGAGCAACTGCTTACCGTGGGAGCTAACGTAAATGCTAAACCTAGCCATTCGAACGGTCGGACCGCCCTCCAGGCAGCTTCCGAAAGCGGCCATCTGGAGGTCGGTAAGCGACTGCTTGCCGCAGGAGCTGATATAAATGCTGAACCTAGCCCCTCTAAAGGCCGAACCAGCCTCCAGGCAGCTTCCGGGGGCGGCCATCTGGAGGTCGTCGAGCGACTGCTTGCTGCAGGAGCTAATATAAATGCTAAGCCTAGCTATTTGAACGGCCGGACCGCCCTCCAGGCAGCTTCCGAAAGGGGTCATCTGGAGGTTGTTAAGCGGCTACTTGCTGCAGGAGCTAATATAAATGCTGAACCTAGCCATTCGAGCGGTCGGACTGCCCTCCAGGCAGCTTCCGGGGGCGGCCATCTAGAGGTCGTCGAGCGACTGCTTACCGTGGGAGCTAATATAAACGCTGAACCTAGCCGTTTGGACGGTCGGACCGCCCTTCAGGCAGCTTCCGAAGGTGGCCATCTGGAGGTTATCGAACGATTAAAACGTGCTGGGGCTGTGTGGCGGCAGTCATAGTTGGCAACAACTAATAAGGCTGGTTGCCAAGCCAAGGTGTAGAGCACAGACTACTACAGGTTGGGAGTTGGGCAGGAGAACTCGTGCCCACATTTCCTGTATTTACTTTCGATTTCCGGCCTTCGCCCCAGAATCGTTTCTCCTTCCTTTTCTTAGGTTTATATTGCCTCGTTTTAACCTGCTGAGCTTGCGAAGCGTATAAGGGCTATTGTGTCGCGTTTTTTTCCTTGCTGGGAACTTCCCAATAGGAAAGTAGCTCAACAGGCAGCATGCGGCTCGTGCGTATGGGTCCGTCTCCAAGACTCCTGTTAATTTGTACGGTTCGTGCGGGACTCGGCAATGCCCCTGGAGCCCTTGGCCCTGGCTTTTGACCTGACCTTATCGTCAACCCTGATCTGACTAGCCTGAGCCGCCAACTACCAAACCTAGGTAGGTAGTCAGATACAGCCCAGCCCGCTGACCTAGCCGTCTCAAGGACTTGATACGTAATCAACTGAACGGGCCTAATTGAACTACTTACCCTACGCAGTGGAATCAGAAACCTACATAGACACCGGGAAGTGAAGGGGAACAAAAATACAAACCGAAACAGGAGAAAAGAAATGGCCGACGTATACCGCCGCAGCGGCCGCGGGGGCGCCGGCAACTTCTACTCGCAGAAGGACATCGAGGCGATAGAGAAGCGGGCAGCGGCAGAGTCGAGGGTCTGTCTGCACCCCCTTTCCACGCAGCCCCTTTCCAACCCCATCGTCCTCTCCGGTTCAACCTAAAACAAAACCTCCACCTATTCCCCCTTTCCTCCTCCCTCCCCTCCGTCGCACCGTACTCCAATCCACATTCTATCTAGACAGGCACGCGCATCAGACAAAGAAGGCAGGAAAGAAAGACAGTTCGCGGCCCCACTAACCTCCCGGACAGGACCTCGAGGCCCAACCGCCCCGCAACCTCGACCCCGACCCCCCGCCGTCGGACCCAGCAGACCCCCCCGCGCCGCCGCTCGCCCCTTCCACAACCAGCACCACCACGACCCAGCAGCACGCGCACGCATACGCGCGCTCGGGCCGCGGCGGCGCGGGGAACTTCGTGGACGTCGCCGACGCCGCGGCAGCCGTCCCGACCACCACCGCGGGCCCGGCCCCGACGTCGCGGGCGGGGGCGGCCGGGGGGCTCTCGGGACGCGGCGGCGCGGGGAACTGGGTATCGGCCGCTTCTTCGTCTGGCGGCGGCGGCGGCGGCGGTGGTGGTGGTGGTGGTGACGAACGGGGGGAGGGGGAGGGGAGGCAGCGCCGCAGCAGGGAGGCGCTCGGGCTCGGCGGGGGCAGCGGTGGCCGGCCGGGGGACACGGACGCCGGGGCCGCGCTGCCGAGGCCGCTGCCGAGGCCGCCGCCGCGGATCTACCATATGCACGGACCGGGGAGGGGGCGGGTGAGGGGTGGGCCTGAGGCGTAGTGGGGACGTAGGTCGGTTTCCTTGGGCTCGATTTGTTTACGGGGTCTTGGTTGGTTGGCTTGATGGGCTTTATGTTTTGGGGGATAAATACGGCGCGGCTACGATTTGGTATGTCTTCCGGAAATGATTATATGATATGGATGGTTGTAATAAGATACTCTTAACGACCAAGTCGCGCATAGGACCACAAATGAGGGGGTTGGACGGGATGCGCCCGACGAATGCTGCGCAGTCAGATGTGCGAATCTTTTTTCTCTCAAAACCAAGTGTATAGATATTTCCCCAACGCCGGGACATGCCGTAAGTCCAAAAAACCCGTACAGAACACCAGAGCCCGTAGTTTTTGGTCTCCCTCCGTCCCTCTCTCGTCGTAAGCTCCAGGCCATTCTCCATCCGGGATCAGGTCTCTTATCCATCCACACCACATCATTCCGACTCCCAGTCGACGTCCATCTCGCCGCCAGCACCGGCTTCGGCACCGGCCGTCTCGACTTCGCCGTCGACGCGGACGCGGAGCCTCTGCTTCTCCTTGCCGAAGACCCGGTTCGCGCTGCTCTTCTGGGCGACGGCCTCCTGCTGCTCCAGCTTCTGGAGCTCCTCCACGTTGAGCTCCACGCCGCGCTGGTGCGCCAGTTCGGCGAGGCGCCTCTTCTCGCTGCCGCGCAGGCGCGGGAGCAGGTGGCTGTGGGTGTTGACGAGGCGGCGGGCCTCGGCGAGCTCGCGGGCGCGCTTGCCGGCCATGCGGCGCTTGTAGAAGACGCGCTCGCGCCTGGCCCGGATCTCGGAGATGCGCCTGTGCGGAAGTGGCGCGCGTTAGAATACGTAAAATCCAAGGGGAATCCAAAACAGCCGGGGAGGGATCTTGCTTACTCCATGGCCTTGATCGTCTTCTGCACGAGGTCACGGTTGTAGCGCACGGGGACGTTCCTGCGGGCCGCGAACTGCAATGTAGAGTCGACAACTGAAAATACCAGGTTAGAGGGCCCATATGAACATGGGTTGAACAGCTGCGTGGCACGTACCCATCTCCTTGCCGGCCGCCCTGCGGAAAGCTTTCGTCCATTTCAGCTTTCTCGGGTTCCTCTTCATTTTGAACTATACAGCAACCACCATGGTTAGCTACTCAGCCCGTGAGAAACTTAGGGAGGAGCCGTCCCAGGATCGCCGGAGAGAGACGAGTGGTGAACGGGAAGCGGGAAGTCGTAGACCAAGACGAAGTAGGACGGCGGTTAACGTACGTTCTTATGGCACTTTGACCGGCAGAACCTGAAGGCCTGAACACCCAAGTCAACACCTGCCTACCCAGAGACAATCGCGAACCCGGCCAAAGACCATGCGACTCCGGCGAGCTGCGTACCTTGGCATCGTTGCGCACGAACTGGATACCCTTCCCAGGATATACCGGCCTCGAGCACTGCTGGCTGTTAGTTTCAAGACGGGGACCTGAGGCAGTGGCAGACGGAGAAGACATACGAAGTAGCACGTTTCGATACGCATCTTGGCTGTTCAAGATCCAACTCCCGGAAGATGCTGCTGCTGCTGTTGGTATTATTGAAGAGGTGAATGAAGCTACACCTGATGCTCGTGAACCCAAAGACGCCTCCCCAAAAATTTCGGAGTCCAAAATTTAGTGGGTCTGCAGCGTTATCGGGCAACTCCGGTTGGCAGAGATGGCCGGATTACCTAACGCTCGCTCCACAGTGACTACTAAAGGCGCCGTGGGGCCAGAGGAAGCCCAAGAAAGTGCCACCGGTGGCTCGTGCATGTCCCTCTTTCCTCGAGGATAGCGAAATTTATCGAATTCGGAGCGAGCTCGCCTGCGATCCCAGCAAGCATCGATTCTATTCTCTACTCGATCCTACGACGAAATCGCACAGAACCGCTCAACATGTCTTCAGCGCTAGCGATTGGAACCGGCGTCGCAGTGGCCGCCTTTCTCGTACGTGCTACCACCCATCCCTGGTGCTACGGGATATCTATACATCACCCCCCCTGAAGAAAGCACAGCACCACCGAAATGATGCGATGTGATGGGCTCCGGTAACTAACAAAAAAAAAATCAGGGACGCGCGGGGCTCGTAGCGTGGCGGCGATCACGGGGCGGAGTCGGGGCCCTGGGCAAGGCGTTCTACAAAGGCGGCTTCGAGCCACGGATGAACAAGAGGGAGGCGTCTCTCATTCTGTCCCTCAAGTAAGTTCGGCCGACGACTGGAGATGCGGGACGGGGAGCGAGTAGCAGGCATGCTGACGAGCGCGCGCGAAATAGCGAGAGTGCCATCACCAAGGAGAAGATCCGCAAGGCCCACCGGACCCTCATGCTGCTGAACCACCCGGACCGCGGGGGGAGCCCCTACCTTGCTACGAAGGTCAACGAGGCCAAGGAGTTCCTGGAGAAGAACTCGAACTAGCCCCCAGGCCTGCAATGCGAACGGCTGCCGCATCGGTCGGCGGACGATCTCCTGTTAGATATTGTACAACACCACACAGCATGGATGAGCGACGGCGTTTGGGTTACGGAGAGTGCTTTGCATGAATGAGGATTCATAGACTTCGGGTGCATATAGTCCTGTGCTACATACAACAAGAGCCCTATCGGGGCCGAATTCCCTTCTCAGCTCGTTGACACACTATGGCGAAGCCAACGAGAAACTTCCGATCTTGCTCCTCTGAACAATGCAACCTATAGCGGTTCAGCACTTATTGGTGAATGCCAAAGAATTACAGTGTTTTCGTCGAAATCTTGGGTTGAGAGTCTTTTTAACGTCCTTCCTATGCGGAAAACCAGCGGAAACTGTAGCGGGGCAGTCGAAACAGTAGCCCCTGAAAAGGGATACAATACGGCTGTTGTACGGGATCGGAAGGGAGGCCGTCGGTTCAGACCACAGCCTCGCAGCTGGTAGTTTGGCTATCCAACTACCATCGGGGCTCTCGTCTTTGAGTAGCTATTGAAGACGTTAGCCGCGAAGACAGGCCAGGGGCAGACGCCACTTACCGGGTTGGGCAGCTTTCCGGACAGGGTCTTGCGATCTCTGGGGCGCTCCCCCGTCATCGAGCTCTCCGTCACTCCACTCCCGCGCACTATAGAAGATGTTAGCCGCTATACTGAGCAAGTGGCATTCTCGTGAACTAGGTCGTACTAACTCCTGTCCCTGAGGGCCCGATGCCTTGTTTGAAAGAGAGTCAGACATCTGCCGGAATGCCATGACTATCATTGATCGCAGTGTGAAGTGCGCATCGTTTCCAGCGTTGTGGAAATTATAGCCGGGATACCCCAGCTCGCTGCAGACGGTTTCGAGGCCGCGACCGTCTTGGGATCGCTTCAGTCTCTGGAACATCGACTTGGTGTCTATCTCGTCGATGATATGAGGCACACGCCATAGGTTATACCCGACCTTCAGTAGGTAAGCCAGATCCTGTGCGATATCATGCCCGACGAGGATGACTGGTCGCTTGTCGCCCGAAACATTGTCTCCGATGGTGTTACCCACTGCTTGTGCGATATCTTCCAAAGAGACGAAGTCTGAGTTGCTGGTTCGAGTTAGTCGGGCCCAGAACTTTTGATGGGTGATGATATCGTACCCAAATGCAGAACTGTCCGGGCAGCCCTGGACGAATTGAGAGTTGATCATGGAAGAGTACTCCTTGATTCTGAAATGGAACGTTTCGATCTCTGAGAACCAGTTCTCCCCATCCTTCCCCGGCGCCATGTCCATGATATGGTCAGTATCTAGGACTGCCAGACCAACCTCGGTCACGAGCTCTGCGTTCATTTCGTACGCCTCCACGTCGACACAAACGAAGCGCACGGACGAATCTTTGATGAAGGGGGCTGGCTTGTCGGTGTTCCAACCCGATGCTGCAGAGCCTACGGCAATCATTAGTTTATGGAAGTGGAGAGAACCGACGAATGCTCACGGAGATGAGAGGCATAGGCCGCTCGGGGTCGAAGACCAAGATATCGCTGGACACGTTTGGTCACTCGCCCAAGATTCTTCTGGCGTTCAATGCGCTTCCTCTTTACGGTCTCTGGGTTCTTCTTGCTCTTCGGTGCTTTGTAGGAGTTATAGACCCTGTCCATCATGTCCTTAAAGGACTGAAGAGCCGCAGCTGTAAGGTTCTCATAGTTATCCTTAGGAAAGGTATAGACCTTGAAGCTGAGACCTTGGAAGTCCTCTTCGCTGTTGGCGCGACCTAAGAATCGGGGAAGAGGGGTGTTCCAGTCACCAAAAGTGAGAAAGAACTTTTCCCGCGCTTGACCTCCAGGAATTGAGAGGTTTCTTCCAGTATATGCGCTAGCCAAGCTGAGAAATTGTTCGAACTGGACGCTTGGTACAAGCAATAAGGGACCCCTCGACGCATTCTTAGATCCGTTTGGATCTAAAAGGCAGAAACTGCACTTTATATTAGTAAAGCACTCCGAAATGCTACCACCATACATATGGCGTTTTCCTGGGCGGGAAGGGAAGCTCTTACAAGTCCCAGGTGCGTTTATTGCAGTTCTCCTTAAAGAAAGCTGCCACCTGGGTAGTTGTTAGAAAGTGACATAAAGCTTTAGAGCGGTCAAGGTGCTCGCTCACCTTCAGTTGGTTTGACTTGCCAACATAGAGAAATGGGTATCTCTTGACAAGCTTGAAAGCGACGAATTCCATGCCTCTCAGAGATGTCTCGCCCGCTTCGAGGTTGGCCGGCACGGAAGGGCTGCGATCATTGGCTGGAGAGATATGGCCCTGTCTACCTTGACCCGTGTAGGAAAGAACTACGCTGGTTGTCAGTCCGTAGCATAAGCTACCATCTCGAGGTGTAGCAAGCCTTACGTGGAGCAGCACTCGTCCGGGGACCAGAGGTCTGAGCAACTGGCGTGGACTTGGTGATGGATCTAACGTTGATCTCAAACTCCTCCTCGTCGTCATCCTCGTCTTCTAGCTCCTGCGACAGAGGTTTGCGGTGAAGGAAATCTTCGGACAGAGGTTCAAAAGGTCGGTAATCAGCGTCTTCCTGCTTAGTCTCGCTGCGGTTCTCTGATTCCTGGTCATCAAGGATGCTTAGACCTCCGATCCGTAGCACGACCTCGTCACTTCCGTGCGTCATGGCGGCTGCGTGAGATGAAACTTAGGGTAAATATGGAGGTGGGAAGAGATGCGAGATAAGTGGGCACCAGCTCTCAGTGCAGCACGACGATAGTTCCTCAAGACTGTTGCTGTTACAGGCCTCGTGATCACAGAAAGTTCGGGGGATGATGTCTGAGCTTGAACAAGGATGAAAGGAGTGCACGGATTGATGATCAGGAACAAGTCTCTACTAGATACGGTGTTTAGTAGAAATGACTTCGTGATTGGGGACGGAAGGTTATGGTTCATGGCATTGTAATCGTTTCGGATTTTGTTTTGCCAATCTGGGCTTAAAAGATAGAGCGGCTTCAGGGTAAGTGCGTTCGTTAACATGACTGGCTTGGTTGATAGGCAGCGATTGGGAAAACATCAAACAGCAGTTTCGTTAAAGAGGCCTGGGAAGCTGGCCAATATAAATTCACCTGTCATGAATGAACCTACTTCCTTTTTCGAAGAACAGAAGAACAGTACCTAGCTGATTCACTAACCGCACAGTTTACAGGCATGTACATAACATATGAGACACTTGCAAGTAAACGCAGGCGAGCTGGGTAAGGTATGAGTTATGACACATATCTGGGTAAATAAGTAGGTGCGCCATCAACGACCAATACACCATCATGCTTCGTAATCCCAACCCAGCCGTAAGCAGCCACTTCCTTCCCTTGCCATATACGCAACCAAGTCCCTCTGCTACTCCTCAGTATCTTCCGATATATCTCTCGATATCGAGCTGAGGCGGAGGGGATCCCTTAAAGCGGCGGACTTCCTGCATTAGACGCATAGTTACTTCCTGGAGAGTACCAAGGTCAAGTGCTCTGATTTCCTCCTGCAGCTCGTTCACCTCGAGCTGGCGGCAGAAGATGTCGATCAGAAGCTCGTGGATTGCGCTTCCGCGCGGAGCTCTGGGCAGCCAGTTTTCAAGGTCACCCGAGTCCAGCTCCACGTCGACGGAATAATCCAGAATAGCCCGGAGGACGTCGTCTTGGAAACCGCGTGCCCTCAATCTGTCTCCGAGGAGCCAAGTTTCGATGAACCCTTGATAACTGTCACAGTTTATAACTTCTCCGACGTGCTTTGGATCGCCGTGCGCTTCAGGCTCTTTCATCCATTGGACGAAGTAGTACAGTGTCTCGCCAACATCACCCAAGTGGAACCTGCACACGAGTGGTCCTGTAGGGGTTGCGAGTAGCTCCCGGCACTCCTGCGAGTATTCTGCGAGCTTCTCCGCATTGACCTCGAAAATTCCATACCTTCCTGCATTGCTTTCCAGTACCACTGCCTCGGGGTTATAGCTAAGCGTGACAGTTAGCTCGCCATTAAATGGTCTATTGTATAAAGAGAATCCCCGGGGCTTACCGAACACCCTGAACAAGTTTAACTCCGCCGCTCGTGGTTGTCATCATGCTAATTGATGGCTTGAATAATTGTTAGACCTAGATCTTGCGGATCAACTATCTGCTCGGGGTTGCCAGCTGTGAGAGATCTTGAGCTAGGGGGAAGGTATCGATGAGTTGAGGGGAGATACGACTTTGCACTACTCGGGGGGACTGGTAAGACTGCCAAAGAACTGATAGATCGATGCGTGATGAAGGAGAAAAGAGGTCTCGATCAAAGGGACGCTGGCCGCAATGTATAGTAAATGTAAACAAGGAACAGGTACCTGTTTCTAAGCTCGTATTCATAGTCGTACCACTTCAGCCGTCCACTGATTTCCTGGTCGGTTGCGCAAGAATCACCAGAAACGACTGAATAACCGGACATCAGTACTTACCATCGCGCTTTATTGGTTTTCCTTCACTGGCATGCACTCTATGCGTGGTCCAGTAGCTCTAGCACTTACGTACCTAAACAGCATCGTCTGTGTATCTCTCCACTCTTCAGACGAACAGGAGCTTATGAGCCTATGGGCAAGCCTCCTGCTGCGGGATCAACACTCGGCCTCAACAACTGAGCGGCAGAGGACAGGCTGATTCAACGCGGCCCTCATCCCATGAGTATCTGAAGGGACGTTCGCTAACACGTCAAAGCTGAACGACCAGCTGCTCGGCCTTGCCTACGTTACTTCTGTTTGCTTGCCTGTCCCCCATTCCTGTTGGAGCCGGCCTCGCAAGACACCTATGTTTCCCTTCGCTGTATTAAATGCCCCTTTAAGCAAGGCACGAAAATGAAGCATAGGCAACCTACGCATCTTCATACTTCGACTGATTCAGTACTTCCATTTCGAGAAATTGAATCACAATTCAACGTGGGCTCGTTCGCCTTCATGTGCGGTATTCGATATGATGTTGTCTGTAGAGCGAGTAACTGAATCGGGCTATTAGCGAAACAGGCCGATTCCTTTGCAGCGATGTGGCCTGTCTGAGGCTCCTATCCCCTCTATAAGGCAGAAAAGGAGAAATGCGACTGGCTAAGCTCCATATATACTCTTTCTGGCCATCCGCGTCATTGCGATCTTAATAGCCATGCATCATAGTCGGCCTGCAAAGTCCGCGTAACAGAACTCATTCCAAGACGCCTACCCGTACATAGCGGTACCTCATCTCAGGGTATACAGCGAAAAGTGCCTCGATGGTAGAAACCCATAATCCATTATTTCTTGAAGAACTGTAGTGGCCATTAGCAGCAGGAAAGGCCGTGTGCCACCTGGGGTTCCGCTCACCTCGGCCGCTTCGTCCGGTGTCACCTTCGAGCTTTCTGAAGCAAGTGAATCAATCAAGCCCAGCTTGGCACCCTTGATTTGCCACCACAGCTCCCTCCTATCACCACCTAGCTCGCCCTGGAGGAGTCGCTTTTTGAGATCCTTTATGAATGAGTTGTAGAAAACAGGCTCCTCCATTACGATCATCTCTCTTCTCACCACGCCGATGTGTTCGATAACGCGGTCGTAGGCGACGTCACCGAAGCTGTCGGTAATGAGGGACCGGATAATGCCACCCATCTGCTTCACGGCGCCCTCGATCTGCTTTATGGCACCCTCGGGATCCTTTGTCTCCCAAGAATTCTCCACCATCTGCTTAAACTCGGGAATAGCATTGTCGGGATCGAGCGTCTTTCGCTTGTTGTCCTGTGCGAGAAGCGCGTCAACGTCAAGGCCTGAAAGCGGCTTGGGCTTGTTATCCTGCTTCTGAGCTCTCCCTTTCGCTTTGTCTAGCACTAAAAGACAGTTAGTTGCAAGACCCAGAGTAAAGGCAACTCGACAGTACCTTTTTTGACCCCAGCAGTCTCGATGAGGTCCTCAAGTATAGCCTTGGACTTCTCAACCAGATCCTCGGGAGGTTGCGAGTACTTGAGTAAAACCGGCGGTATCGGTGGGACCTCTTTATTCCCATAAATAGCCCGATGGCGGACGATCTGGTTGATACGATGGAGAGGCACGCTGTAGACATCCTCGATCGCTGCGTACTCCAAGGTCCGTTCGCTAGAGAGAGTTAGCATAGGTAAGATACAGGTTCACGCAAGTCAGCTGCTTACCCGTCTTCATCTATCTCCCACGATGATATGTCCATTGCATCGACGTAGTCGTTCATGACCTCTTGGAGTTCGTTCGATGGTAGGAGACGATCATGTTCGGTAAGCTTCTTTCCGGTGACGGTGACGACTTCATCAAGAGGGGGAAATTTGTAGTTCCGGACGTCCTCTGCGAAAGGGAGTGGGACGTCGTATAGGCATTCCAGCTCATTATCGATGTGCGGCGCGAGTACGAGGAGCTGTGGCTCCTTGCCGTCCTTGGTCACGATGCGTGCCACCGCATAGGACTCAAGTTCTCGCAGCGAATGGACAAACGAGGACAGCTTCAACGCGGCTGCATCGTTAAATTTCTGCGCCACTATCATCCCAGCCTCGCCCATGTTAAGAAACGGCTCGTACTACGTTTGGTCAGCTTATAGGGATAATGCTACCACACCCTTATATGCGTACCTTGTCTCTGTGTATAAAACCAATGATGGTGAAGCTCTTGGTCGTCTCGATCTTGGTGATGTTGTACTCCGATTCGCTTATGTGGACAGCTGTGCGTCCGTATTCGTATCCCTTTGCCAACGATTCAAACTCGACATCTCGTTTTCCGCCGGGTGCATTGGGATCGTTGACCTTATACGTCCGCGCGTTCTTCACAGCAGCGTAGTCGCTAGTAAACTCGACCCCTTCCATTGTGCCCCCCGTGGATGTTTCGGTATCCTGTGAAGGCCCTCCGTGGGGACGGTCAGTTTTGAATACCCTGCTAGCCGGCGGAATCGCCGCCTTATGAGTCTTGAAGTATCTCTCAACACTGATGCTCATAGCATCTGGGTGCAGTTCAGGATCGCCGAGGGTGAGAGTGCCATCATAACTCTTGTACGGCCTGGTGGATTTGACCCTTGGGATATCCAGAAAAGAGACGGCCTCCGCCATGGTGCCGAATTGGCCGTCGCATTTCTCAACTAAACTCTTGAGCAGCTTCTCGTTCCTCCTTTTTTGGGAAGACTTGTCTTCCTCCTTGAATCCGAATTCCGGGTCGTCAAAATCGACACCCCTGAACGCGTCAGACTAGAAGTTCGGTGGAGCACCGGCAAGCAAACTCACAAGACATCTAGCTGAATATCACAGCTCTTTATCTTGGCAGATATGTCATCCAGGTCGTCTCCATCGAGAGGGGCCTCGCCATCAGTAACAAGGACGATCTTCCGCTTATACTTGAGCCTCTTGGTGAACTTCTCGATCATATCCACCGCCAGCACTATGGCGGAGATGCAATCTCCCGAGTCTGTGTTACTAGGCTTGATCTTTCCCTGCAGATCTTTTAGGGAAGCTAGGTTCACGGGGCCCAGCTCTTGAAGGATTGTGATATTCTCGTAGCCGCCGTCGTCTTGCAGGGGGTTGTGGGTCTCGTCGGTTCTAACACCAACGACGCCGACATTCCAGGTCTTGCGTGATGCTGCAACAGTGGTGGATATCTTGTCCCAAACATAGCGCATGCACCAGTCGAGATCGGACTCGGTCCGGCCGCTGTGACAGTCGGCCATTGACATGCCAAGGTCGATGATGTAGACTGTGGCTTCCTTGTCCGCCATAATGAAAGTTAGACTCAGTCGCCTTCCTGGTATGTGTGCGAGGAGAATTGAGAATTCTCAAGAATGAATGTATCGAGACTATTTATTTACGTTCATCCTTTCGAAGGCATATGACGGCAGCGGGACATCCTGGACATGAATCCCAGGCACATGGTGGGTCGTCAATTAGGCAGAGGTCGCGGTTAGGCGCGTTAGCTCAATTTATTTCATTGATCTCGGAGTTGCAGACAGGCGCGACTTCACCTGACTTCGTTCACATGGCTGGCAGCCGCACGGGGGTCAATGGGGCGCTGCTACCAGGTAGGTACCGGTAACAGCCGATCCTCGAGTTTTGTACCTAATGCATCAATCAATTTGGTATGCGTTTAAGACGCCATGTGCACCAATTGGTGCCAAACTGTACAACACGAATTAATGCATACGGAAGTTTACGCCTGCAGTATCTGGACAACCTCCGAAGTAAGGAGCTTCATACTTCGGTCGTTCAAGTGATTTTGTAGCTCGAAGTGTTGACGGCTAGCACGCCCGATACCTGACCGAATCCGCAAAGCTGGTAATTCCTTCATAGGCTCCGCTCTTCTCTTGATGTTTGACAACTACATCTCAAAACATGAGCTTTCGTACTGTCTCTGCTTAAAGAAGGGGCGACGCCACAGCATCGACATCTGCCAACATGACGACATGGCAGGATCTTCCAGCAGAGATCAGACTCATGGCCTTGAAGACCTTGGCGAGATCACCATCCCCGCGCAAGCAGCATTTGCTTTCGGGCTACGCTACCGTTTGTCGAGAATGGCAACATGTCTTTGAAGAGACCAACTTCAGCTCGATCAAGGTACAAATGTATGAATTGACCAAATTTGACAATATCTTTCAAGGAAACCACACCCGGAGGAGATTCCTGCGACAGCTCCATTTGCGGATCAGACTTCCCAAGTACAACAATGGGTGGCTCGTCCCTGAGGATGAAAAGGAACAATACCTGAACAACGTCGTGTTCACCCATAGCATCTGCGATCTATTTGAGATCCTTGCCAAGTGGGACGCGGATCAGACCGGTGAACTTGAGGTAGAACTAGATGTCTACTCTCCAAGTGACCGCAAAGAATTATACGGGAAGGCGGGGCTCGACAGGGATGGATTTAGCAGGTTCTTCGACTCCTTCCTGTTGCCTGACTTCAGCAAAAAGCCGGATATGTTGGGTCCTTACGGCTTTCCTGAAGTTGGGGCCGTTACTGGATTGCGGATACTGAGGCGCACCCGCCGAAATATTGATCCTCGGGCGCTCTACCAGATCCTCCGAAGCATACCACGTTTAGTCCAGTTTCACTTCGAGCCATGGAACCAACAGGATCAGCGTACACAAGACGACCTTGATCGAGGTCAGTTCCGGCGAGGACCTCGCACTGGATCTCAGAGCTGACATGTACCTAGATTACGCCCCAACCATTCCTCTATGGCCTTCCTCCCTTAAGAGGGTCAGTATATTTGAGCACACAGATGCCTTCGACCGCCATCTGACGGATGCGGCCTCCTACGTGAAGTGTCCCCAGCTTGGGCGAAATCTCGCTAGGCTCAGTTTGCAACTCGAGAGACTATTCGTTTCGAACTTCGCTGATGCGCGCTTCTTTTTTGAGCCCTACCTCATCAAACAACCCGACGCCAAACTCCCAGTCTGGACACATCTCAAGCAAATCGCGCTTACATCAGCACTCATTAAACCCGATGGCGACGCTGAAGCGATAAACAACCTTTTGCAAGCCGCAGGGCACGCCGCAAGACGGATGCCGCTATTAGAAGTCATGGAAATCTACAACGCTAGCAGGACGAGCGCCGGTGCTTTCGCGTACGTGAGGACGGAAGAAACGTCTATAATACTTTGGAAAAGCACGTGGGCGTTCGAGTTGGAGACCAGAGTCCGAAAGACCTGGACAATTACGACGGAGAAGCTGACCGGAAGACACCTTGCGTTTGTCCAGGAGCCAGTCCTGTTGAGCTACGATGGGCCGGTCAGCTTTATCCAAAGCATGGTTACCGCGGACTCCCTGCTCCACCCCATCTCTCAAAAAGATCTGCTTTTAACATCAGGTGTCGTCGATGGTAGACGTCCCGCTTGACTCGGACGCTGCTGCAGGGATTTCGCCTAGCTGTCGTCGGCTGTTACTTCTAGACCTAGCAAGCACTTCATCTCAGAGTTATATTAGATCATGGTGGGATATGATCCAAATACGGCCGCTGGAGTGAAGCAAGAAGTTCGGAATCATCTGGAACCATAGAGCAATAATTAGCACGTTCCTCGGGTGGTTTATAACAACGTGCGTAAAAGACGCCCAGACGAATTCCGGGAAGTTGTGACCCGAAACCACCATTCATGTACGTCGAATTCTTAGGCCAATACAATGCGTTCACTTTTAAAGAGTCTCGGATCATTGTTCCATTCAAGTGAATTTTTATCGCCGTCTCCTATATGAGTCCGGAGCAACCAAGATCGCTGGCGAATCGGCTCCAACTGATAGGTGCAAGGATGGAAGGCCCAAGCTCCTTAGCCGGGACCTCGCGATTACAATAAATGACTTATTCAAGCACAGGAGTGAATGGCACTAGGATAAATAGTGTGATGAAGCAGGAAAATGGTCGATGGTCAATAAGGAAGAGTAGACTGTGATAATATATCCAAAGAAATAATACGGGGCTTATCCTAGCGGAGCTTGATGACGACTAGGATTATGGATCATACCACCCCGTCGCTCAGCTGCGTCATCGGGTAACTTGGCCTATCTGGAAACTTCAACTGCCGCAGCTACATGCCAGCCCCATTCTAACGCCACCTCCTTCTCTACAAAGTTGTCATCTTCGTTCGAGTGAATTTCTTGTAAAGTTGACAGACGTCGAGCCGCCAACATGAGTGATCGTCCGCTCCTTTTCTCGCCGGCTCCCTACCACATCCTCTCGTAAGTGTGTCCCGCCCGTCGCCAATTGACTGTTGGCTGTGGCTCTATAGCGGGGAACGTGTTTCCTAGCGACCCAGCTCTGGCGCAGCTAACCTCGCGATAATAGCTATGGAACGCTCCTAGGAACGCAGGTCTTCCACGTAAGCGATACCTTTCCCCCCTTTCGTCCCGGTCGCAAGTCGACGCTTTCATGATTCGGGGAGCCAAGCTAGCGAGCAAGCGACATCCTCGGTCGAAGAGCTAATCTCCTGTCTAACCTATCTGCCCAACAACCCACCCCACCACCCCCGCGAACCCAAGACTTCGCAAACCGAAAACAGCCTCCATCGATTTACATAGCTAACCCCCGACCCTCCCTCGGGAAACTAAACAGACCTTCATCAATGCGACGACGTCCTTGCGGGTTCTCGAGCGCCCGCAGTTCGCGATCCTGCAGCGCAACTTGTTCCCGTGGTACTTCGGCATCCAGACCGTGGTGCCCGTCGTGCTAGCCGTGACCTACCCGGGCAACCGGACGCTGCTGGGCGCCTTCGCCGACCGCGGCCTCGCCGGCGCGCTGGGGGCCGCGAACCGCTGGACCGTGCTCGCGCCGCTCGCGACCGCCTGCGTCACCGGCCTGATCAACTGGGTCTACCTCCTGCCCGAGACGAACAAGGTCAGCGCGAGGCGGAGCCTGCAAGGTATGTGCTTTTTTTCGTTTGCGTTGGCCGACCGATGGCTGCTGCGAAATCCCAACCCTAGTGTTTGAAATCCAATTTTGGCGGGTCGGTTCTCGGTTTGCTAACGGCACGGTGTCTGTTCGCGCCCCCCGTCTGCAGAGAAGAAGGACGGCAAGCGAAGCTACGATGCGCCGCCGCACTCTGAGGAGATGGCGGCGCTGAACAAGAAGTTCCGGCAGGTGCACGGCATGTCGTCGCTGCTGAACCTCGTCACCATCGTCTCGACCGTCGTCTACGGCTTCAGCCTGTCCGCCGCATTCGTGTAGGCTTAGTTAACGATCCAGTTGAAGAGGGGGAACCTGAATCCATCGATGACGGTACACATCCTACCGGTCTCCATCGACGAGGCTCGTCCACTTACCCAGTTTCCCGAGACACAATGCGCGGCCTTGAGCTTTTGGCTATTCTGGTGAATGGCGCCATCTCGGCGACAGATGAGCTGTATGTATGGTGAATATTAAATAAAATACAGAAACCAGTGGGAGATCACCCGGTCATCCAGGGATACCGGCTCATGTCTATAACCGCCAAGTGATGTAT
The DNA here is from genome assembly GCA_004155035.1 of Monosporascus sp. 5C6A. Lineage (NCBI taxonomy): Eukaryota > Fungi > Ascomycota > Sordariomycetes > Xylariales > Monosporascus > Monosporascus sp. 5C6A. Next base: position 49,991 of record QJOB01000252.1, read on the forward strand.
ATTTCATTGTTTTGTGTCTGCTGAGCAACCGCTCCATAAACGCCATTAATAAGCGACGGTAAGAGCATATCTTAGGAGTTACCCCTATTGGCTAAAAATAACCATAGTAAAAGATCCTAGCAGGTTCATAGGTAACCATCCATGGTTGCTTCAAAGCTGTTGAACACATATATGTTTTTGCTGCATTTCATTATTTACAGCGAACGGTATAAAAGCGGCGAGAAGATAAGGGGGCTTCGCTTAGCGCTACCCTGGTCTATCGACCTGGGCCTTATGTCGTGTGACTTGATAACTTACAAGGGGGCCAAACTCGGAAGGCAGACACACGACCGACTCCTACCGTTTAAACCACCACCCACCACGCCATGCTGACACTGGCCGGCATCGGCGCCCGTCAGAAAGCCAAGGCGCCGATCAGCGCCCTCCCCATGGAGTTCTCCGCGTGGAGTGGTGCGGGGGAAGGAACAACAATAGTAATCATCGTGGGAAATCGGTTCTCCTGGGCGTGAACCCAAGTGACTCTGGTGACTGGTAAGAAGAGAATCCTGACTAGTTCCCTACTGATGAGGCCAAGGCCACGACGACAACCAGCCTTCATGCACGAAAAGAGCTTTATAGTCGGCGTCGGCATTCAAAGTGCGTGATGGTTAAGGTTCTTCTGGGAATAGGATCGCAATGGGATAACGACAAATTCTCAATTTTCTAATGTCACCTCTAGTTGCCTCGCTATATATCCCGAAGTCTACCCCCTTGCAGCCCAAATCAGTACGAAACCGTTTTGACTAATAATATGCAATTTAAACTCTCAATTGCTGTCGAGGGTTGAGAACACACATACGGTGTCTCGATGAATCGCACCCGTTTGTCCACCGTTCTATATCCCGCCCGTCCTCTCTCTTGCGAGGATGAAAAAGCCCCTAAAGTGATGACAAAAAGTTTCAAATGCGCCTGGTATCTCCAGCTCCTTGGAGTGGGTATAGAGTTCGGGCTACAAAACGCCGTTGTGTGAACCACCAAATAGCAGACAGAAACTCGTGAGCTCCGAGCTGTGTTTATCTAGTTTCCCAACCAGCTGGGAAGTCGACATGCCGACCTCAATCAATCAGGCGACGGTCGTTGTCGGTCAATCAGTAGTTGTACTGAATATAAGCCATTTTATTTCCAGCTCAACCACTCCTTCTTGGCCTCGGCCAGCGCCCGAGCCCTAGCCTCGGGGTCCTCGACCTTGGCCCTCTTCTCGGAGGTGGCGGCGCGCTTCAGGGAGCTGTGGAGGGACCAGGGCAGCGGCTTCTTGGCCAGCTGCGCGGCCACGTCGATGTCGCCGTCGGGCTTGGGAAATGGGGTGTCAATGGGCGGTAGCGGGTTGTCGCCCGTAGGAGAGACGGACGGCCTGGTGAACGGCGCCTCCGCCGGAGAGTCGTTGCTGGAGCTTATCGAACCCGACGAGGGCCGTCGCTCCGGGAAGTAGCTGGTGGCGGACTCCGAGGGCTGGGACGGAATGGCGCCCTTGCCGAACCATTGGGATGGTGACGTGATGGAAGTTGTACTTTCGATGGAAGACATTTGAAGGTGTGTTGTGTTTCCTTCGTAGTAAGATGCAGAAATTCAGGCGTAGGCGTTTGTGTTTTGTGTGCGAGCCGATGCGATACAAAAAATGCGAGTGATTCTATGGGTTTCTTCGAGCTTAACGGAGACAACGAGCTTACTTGGACTTTTGTGTGTCTAATTGTCAGCCAGGCGGGTATTGTGGCAGGCTCAAGTTTGATATAAGAGAGGAAACAATGAGGAAACAATGAGCGAGAAAGGAAGCAGAAATAAAGTGGGTTTATAATTCCCACGATGGCGTCAGAAAGGGAACAAAGAAACCCAGGAAATGTTTGCTCGTTCACCCACCTACTTTGGGTCGAGGGATCTGAGCCTCCCCCATCGGAGTCAGCAAAATGATCTGCATTCCTTAAGCGGGAGGGCACAGCGTTCACCGCATCGAGGCTTGCAGACCGGACCGCCGTTTCGTGCTATCGCGGCCAGTGTAAAGGCCGCAGGGTCCCTGCAAGAAGGGTCCTCTCGTCCCCCACAGCCAGCCATGATTCGTGCCTCAGCTAGGTTTGATCTCGCCGGGGTCGTTAATTGATCCGAACTAAACGCCTTTTGGCAAACCGAGCGCTAATCACTCTCCCCCCAATACAAACTGAGTGGGCGGCGGCTCAAGGTTGGTACTTCCGCCACAACACAACCACCAACACCACACCCCCACTGCAAATATGCAAAGCCATATGCCTCAATGGGGGCCCCTCTCGCCGTCCCCCCAACCCCCGGGGGCCTAACCCTAACCCTACCCAAAGCAACAGCTGGTAACTGGCCGTACAAAAGCCATGTGTTAGCGGCTGAAATACTAACCTTTGTTGGCGGTTTTCTGGGGTTATGGACGGTCGCCTCTGGGCTTGCCGAAAAGCGCTTAGCTCGGGTCAGGTAACGATTTGGCGACGATTCGTGAGTACATAAGGGGCCAATGATTCTCAGCTCGGTGGGTAACCGGGGGGGAACTAACACGCCAAGAAGCAAGACCAGGAGATCGCTAAATGGTCCCCCATTTCTTACTGCATGTACCCGATAATGCCGTGCAGGGTCCGCGGATCACGGGTTGATCCCAGATGCTGGGTAAGCGGATGCGAAGGACAAGGGAGTCCGTAGCTACTGGTGCTCGTGGATCGTGATCGTGGGCAACAAATCTTAGCCATGCTGCCACCTGCATTCTTGGGGGCTTCTAGAATACCCATACAATATTAGTGCATCCAGAATTCCAATTTCGCACATTAGATTGCAAGTATGTGATCCGAAGATAAGCTTTATTGCTTGTATTGCGCAGTGGAGCAGAGCCCATGACACAAAGGGGTCCCGTTCCCGTAAGAAATTGCAGCAATTATTGCTTAATAAAACATCCAGGTCACGAGCCGCGTGCTGCAGCCTGCCCGGTGATTCCGACATCGTCGGCGGCTGCATGCTGTACGATGGACACCAACAACTGTTGCCACCATTGCCCTGTTCCTGCGGGGTTGGTGAAGTACCTCGGACCCTTGAGGCAACATCAGCCCGTCATGCACCGTGATATAAATTAGAAGGAATTGCAGTGTCCGCCCGTGCATAAGGGGTAATAATTGTCGGGTGCGTGGCTGGCTCACTCGAGTTTCTCTCCAGATCGTCCAGCCGATGTATAACTAAGAAGACTCCCGCGTCTTACTAGATTGTCCGCAGAGTTGCTGAGTAGTGGTTGAGCTGCATAGTGTCTCCACCCGGCTCGGGCGTATCTGCACTGTATCGTCATAGTACAGGCGGAGAATATGCAGCCAACTTCGAAAATCAGATCATACCAAGCCTACTACTATCTCTGCCATAGGTAGGCATACGTGAATCTTGTGCTATTTGTGTGGCGATCCCTCCACTTGGCTGTCTTATTTCTGCTTTGGCTTCTGTCTTTTAACCAGGTCACTCGTCCGAATGACCCTCGGACCTGGTTTCCTGTACGGCTTCAAACTTGGGAAGAATGGAGGCACTTTCTTCTGATAGAGCCCGTACTCAGGATACTTTCCTGCAGTGATCAGCTCTGTAAGCCACGTCGACCCCTGGAACAACATGATCAAAAACAGGCAGCCGAAACCGGCCCAACCGTACAGAGTCTTGCTCGCATAGCAGCTCCACTGATACAAGACGAACCAGATCGTTTGCTCTGCTGCAAAGTTCGGGTGCCTGCAGTAAGCCCAAAGCCCCGTGCTTACAAATCCGCGGTCTAGGTCTTCCTGACTGAAGCCGCGTGGCACTTTGGCTGTCTTTTGATATTGCTTTTTGGCAGTTTGGTAGTCTACATGGATCACCGTCAGTATCTGCGTCAGGAGTGTCGGGATAACTGCATACCCCATTGTTGCTGGTCGCTGAACCATTCGGACAGGATCAGCAACAGTTCAATTGCAAAATAGGCCAGATCAGCCGTCGTGATCTCCGGCTCAAATTGCGTGGTTAACAATATGACGTAGGTCGGTGCCGCTAGGAGGGATAGCAACATGCTCTGGATGAAGGAGATGAAGGTGGCGTTGAAAACGAAGAACAGCGCAGGGGGAACTTTGCCACGGATGATTTCCCTAGATGTTTGTGAGCTGGCAAGCTTCGGGTAGCACGTGCGAACTGTCTCCCATACCATCTATAGTCTTCGGATCCTTTTTTATAGCCACCCTTCCGCCAGTAGTTGAAGGTCAACCGAGCCTTTGAGCATCACGTGTAAGCAATACGATCAAGTAACTAGTTTGAGAGGACATACACTCCAAACAGCGCTCCAGAGCAGTATCAGGTCAACCCTCCGAGTGGGAAGGTCGTTGAGGCGTGACCAAAGAGCAAAATGGGCATTGTATACCGTGGGCAACAAGCTCCACATACGATCAACCTGTGAATAGTTCCGGTTGATCTCCGACACGACTAGGAAGACGGCGCCCAGCAAGACGGAGAAGCTGAAGCCTGAAATCAGAGGGTTCGTGTTCTTGTATAAGTCGAGTAGGGAGGCATCAGAGCTCGTTGCAGCATCGTAAGCCTGCCAAGGTAGCTCGTAGAGTTGTGGGAGGTACGGTTCGACGACTTTGGAATATTTGGCACAGTCTTCAATAGTCTTCAGCGATGGCAGCGCCATCGTCGCGATTCTAGGGGTTTGTTCGACTGCGCGGGCGAGACTTATCCGAAGATGAAAAAATATGAGTTAATAGGGATCCCAAACTGTAGTCGGAAGAACTTGGGCTATGTAGGTTCTCAAAGCGTAACACACAAAGAAGCTCTAAACAAACGTGCCTGTTCAACGTCATCGATTTTCTAGTAATTGATTTTGGGCAATCTGGAGGCTCTAACAGAAATCCCGAGTTCCCAGAATCTTTAGAAGCTCAGGCCAGTTGTGGGCCTAAGGTGCTGAATGCGCCTCAGGCTGTATTCGGTAGGACCCAGCAGCAGCGCAGCTTGTCTCCTCACCGTTTAGAAAATTATACTTCGAACCGTTCAAGCGTAATTTTCATATGAGTGACTGATGCCGTATGAGCTGCGAAGATCTATGCAATGTATTTTACACTGCGAGACTCCAAATCATTGGCATATCGCGGTAGATTATTAAACATCTACGAAGGTCCCCTTCCTAACGTCAGCGCTGCTTCATCTGTTACCCGGATCTGGATCACTATATTAACATTGACAAACTTTGCGGTCAGCTTCAAAAGGTCACGACAGCTGCTCCATATTTTTTTTATGCAGATTCTGTCTGGCCTACTCATACTCTACTCTCCATCTGCCGCTCTACCGGACAGAACATCCCGGCCTAACACTCAGCGCTCATAAGTAATAGGGGCTCGGGCGGTCCGCAAATAATTTTCACATGTTATCAACATTCTTATCGCCCAAGTCCAAAGAGTCATAGAAAACTAACAAATTGAGTAGTCAGGAAAACAAATACGTAGTTGAAAATTTCATCCAATACATTCTTTACTCGTCTATTTTTTTCAATGCCATTTCGTCTTTCTTGTACAATGGAGTTGTAAATTCTACATGTCCTCTAGCATAGATCGCACTTTATGTTACGGACCGCCTGCTCTTGGCTGCTCGGCAAGTTATGCAAGGCTAGCAGATCTGGGAAGCGGCTGGCTAACGGTTTACTAGCCTACTGGCCCTAACCTTCAGTGGGACTCCAGGCCCTAAAACTAAAACTAAAGCATGGACCTTCCAATGTCACTTCAACCGAAGAGGACGGGAGTCTTCTTTACACATGGGCAAGGCAGTTTATAAATTGCATTTTCCGAATCTTGTGTGCAATCACGCCCGCCTGGTATACGTTAACTTGAGCCACGTCCATGGATGCATCTAGGAATGGAGCGAACAGCTGTGATTTCCGTTCCGTCCCATAGACTTAGTCGCTTGTCGCTCTTGACATGAATAGGTTCCACTGCTGCTCCTCTCTTCGTGGCAGTAGAGCACGTCGAGTGATAACCAGCAGCATTGCATGCTTCTCGACCCGGTCCCGATCATCAAACATGAGGGTCCTCTGCGTTGCCGAAAAGCCTTCCATTGCAAAAGCGGTTGCCGGCCACCTTTCGGGCGGTCAGTTTCAAAGTGTCCGTCATATCTCCCACCCAAAAACTTCAGTAGTTCAGCTTATAGAGGACACTGGCTGATTCCAGCGTAGCATAACACTCCCAATAAGTATGTCAAGAACTATGTCTTCGACTTTGATTTCGGTCGCCCTTGGGGCAGATGCAGCGTCACCATGACCTCCGTGCTTGGCCACATCACGTCAGTGGAGTTCCCTCCAGATTTCAAGAACTGGCAGTATCCGCCGCCTGAACGACTGTTCGACGCGCCTGTGAAGACTTTGATATCCCAGGTGGGAATTATTTCTTACCCTCTATCTTTTCGGCCTATGGCTCAACCATTGCTTGCAGGACAAGAAGCAGATAGCGGACAATATCGAAAAGCAAGCAAAATACGCCGGTGCATTGTGTATCTGGACGGATTGCGACAGAGAGGGCGAGCATATAGGGGCTGAGATATGTGAAGCGGCCAAAAAGGGAAATAACCGACTCGAAATCAAGAGGGCGAAATTCAGCAATATCGAGAGAGCGTAAGTTATTTTCTTTCACCGGGATTTTCACACTAATAGTGTTACAGGCACATATTAAACGCAGCCCGAAATCTTGTCGATCTTGACGAAAAGCAAGTAAATGCCGTCGCATCCCGCATCGAGCTGGATCTACGGATAGGTTATGCGTTCACTCGCTTTCTTACGATTAGCTTAAGGGACCTGGGGGGTCCTTTGACTCACCTCGTGATCAGTTATGGTAAGTCATGAGCGTCAATCACCGGGAACTCCATCTGAATTCGCAGGATCCTGCCAGTTCCCAACCCTAGGGTTCGTAGTCGACCGGTATTTTCGCGTCCGGAATTTCAAACCAGAGACGTTCTGGGCCATTAAGGTAATGCACAAGCGGGACGGCATCGATGTGAACTTCAGCTGGTCAAGACATCGCCTCTTCGATAGGGCCTCAGTCATCGTACTGTATGAGAGATGTCTCGCCGCCAAGATGGCGAAGGTCATCAAGGTCCAGGAAAAACCAACCAAAAAGTGGAAGCCGCTACCTTTGACAACTGTCGAGCTGCAGAAGATGGCCACGAGATTCCTGCGCATGACTGGTCAACAAGCGATGGAAGCCGCCGAGAATTTGTACAACAAGGGCTTTATCAGTTATCCCAGAACTGAGACGGACCGCTTCGACTCTGGCATGAATCTCCGAAATCTCGTACAAAAGCAGACAGCAGATGATCGCTGGGGCCAGTTTGCGCAGGCTCTGGTTGACGGCGGGTTTCAACAGCCACGGCAGGGACGTCATGACGACAAAGCACACCCGCCAATTCACCCCATCACCTATGCAGCGCCGTCGGCTCTCAACGATAGCGAGAGAAAAGTATATGAATTCGTAGTGCGACGATTTCTAGCTTGCTGTTCAGAGGACGCCAAGGGCGTCGCGACAGATGTGGATCTGTTGTACGGGGACGAGAACTTCCACGCTCACGGGGTCGTCGTGCTGGAGAAGAACTACTTGGACGTCTACGTATATGAGAAGTGGACTGGTACCGTGCAGCTGCCTAAGTTCACGGTGGGCGAGGTGTTCGAACCTACGGAGGCCCTTATGACCGAAGGCAAAACCGCGGCCCCCAGCTATCTCACGGAAGCTGATTTGATCGCTCTCATGGACGCCAACGGTATCGGAACAGACGCTACGATGGCTGAGCACATACAAAAGATCCAAGAGAGAGATTATGTTCGCACCGTTCCCAGGGCCGCCCGTCCGGAGGATGAAGACGACGAGGCTGATGACGCCCCGGCCGCACGAGGCGGACGGGGTGGGCGCGGCGCTCGCGGTAGAGGGGCTCGAGGTGGCCGGGGTGGGAGAGCTTCAGCGGGCGGAAGATCTGGGGTGATGGAGTTTATCCCGACCAAACTAGGCGTTGCCCTGATCGATGGCTTCGACAGGATGAATTTCGAGACGAGCCTGGGAAAGCCCTTTCTACGGAAAGAGATGGAACTCAAGATGAGGGCTATATGCGACGGCCGGACGACGAAGGAGGCAGTCCTCAGCGAGAGCATACGACAATATCGTCACGTTTATATGCAGTCCCAGGAAAAGCTGGGTGTTCTCAAGACAGTACGTCGGCCTACTTTCTACCCAGTCCTACGAGGCGCAAGCCGCAGCCCGAGGTGCTAACCGTTCACATAGGCTTGCAGAGAGTACGTTTTCGGGGATGGCTGAAAGTGAGCGGACTTAGACCATCGGACACCATGATATGACGCAATACGAGGACGAGGGAATTACTGATCTCAGCCAAGAGCCCGGTGAGGAGACTCCATTGCCGCGCGTCTTTGGTTCGGCGATGGTAGATATGAGCTACTCCTAAACTTGCATTCAGCTTACGAATCTGCCCCAGAATCCACTAGGAAGGCAGGCGGAATACAGCCGTATATTCTCCGAGAACCGGTGATGAATCACGAGAGACGGTATTGAGAGACTCCTACGGAGCGATAATTTTGACCGGAAAGAGCTGTGGAGGGCAGAACGGATGGAACGTTCGGCTGCACCACATGGCATGGGACTTTGGACGGGGCACGGCGGAAGCCGGAGTCGGAATGGAGTTACCCCACCCACGGATTGATTTTGCGTCCCATTCACTACCGGAGTCACTGGCGAGGTCGAGCATCTCGTAGCAGGAATTAGCCTCAGCCATACATGTCGCGAGGTCGATGGATTTCTGATTAATAATGGTGGGTATTCGCACTTCCCACTCGGGCCTTTGAAGCACGTTTCGGGGTTGCGTACCACTGCGCGCTATTTTAAAACGTGGGGGAAGCGCAGAGGATGATGGGGCCGGCTTCAAAGCTCGCAATGTCGATCGATAGTGGGCCCGGCTCGAGAGCAACCGGGTTGAGTAGTAACTGAAGAATGCAGTGCTTGCACCCCCTCCATTTCTTAAGCGCCGCTCTCACTCACGGACTTGGTGCCACACATGTGCCCCGGTTAGTACGTCCGATTCGGGCGAGTATGTATAACCGGGATGGGGATACGCGATGCGTATGGCATCTGGAGTCCAGCAGCATGGACATGTGCCCTTCTGCACTGGTTCCCCGATGGCTGGGGCAGTTGTGACGGGGGGGGCCTCGATAGGGCAACTCCAACGAGTCAGGTGGACGATAGAGCCGTGATGGCTTCTTCGCCCAATCAGGGCGAAGTTTTTGCGCAACGTGAATGCATAGGCCGGCATCAACCTTACGCGAGGGAGCTTCGAAGAACAAATTGTGCCACCAACCTCTCAACGGAGTGTGGTAGACGCTTTCGTGTGCGCATCCTCGATCAATCTATACCAGCGACTAGGGCACACGTTCGAATGTACAGGACGCGTTTAGGTACAACACAGCATCGGATGGTGATTGGATGGACTACAGGGGTTTCGATTGACAGGTGGACGGTCCTGAGATACTTGATCTAATGCAAACCACTCCTATCTGTGGGTAGATACCTAGTGGCTGTGAAGTGAGGGATGGGAGCCCTTAGCGAGATTTTCTAATTCCGGAGCCTACTTAGTAACGTCAATAAGGTCATCCGCTCTGCTGCGGCTGGGCTTCCGCAGGCGAAGATCACCGGGTTCGGTGCATTATTAGTCTAGCCCTAATGTTCAGCATCAGAGACACGGCCACGGCCGCGGATACCTCGAGTCAGCCCCTCGGGGTGCGCGGTCCTTTTGCTATCGCACTCCATCATCATCCGGACGAAAGGGCTGCTTGAATGCCAGCCAGCAGGCCCCGGTCCCAACAACAACAACACGAGGGTCATCTAGAGACACCCCCTGGCTTTTTGAGGCTAGACAACCTTATGAGATTTACATCATGTCAGACAAATTGACACGGTGATAGTAGTGTTATCAGAGTGTCGTCTATGACAAGCTCTAACAATTGCAAAACAGCAGCATTGAATGCCCGACGTCATCGGGGATGGCTCAACGATGCATAATGCATGGAAGGCCCCGTAGAAAGTTAGGCAGGCGGGCGCCGAAACTAGTTGCGCATGAGAGCGTAACGGAAGTACGCTACCAAGTTTGAGACCGAATATCAATATGAATAACTTGGTCACATAAGAAATAATTATATCGTTTAACTCCGGGCTTAGAGCTCTTTTTTAACGGTGATTTTTGGGGGGTTCTACTCACAATTATATGTGGCGTTGTTTATGGGTTCCATGAGAAAGGTGCAACATATTTTCGGCACTGCCTGGGTATAGGTGTAGGCAAGTTGAGCCCGCTTTTCTTCATAATAGCAAAAGAAATCGACGGCCTGTTACGCCGAAGTTGCAGTAGCAGTTGCAGTGCGTGTTTGACACAACGAAAACAATCTGGGGCTGTCTGGCCGTGGCCCGCTTTATTGCTCAGAGACAAGCAGGTAATCCAATGGTTGATCCGGAGTAAGGCAATACAACCATCTAGAAGATCAACAGAAACATCTTGAACAGGGGTACTCGCAAAAGGTTCAGACTACCTACCTAAAGGAGAGCTTGGACGACCCGCTACCAAGTATTTTGAAAAGCATAAGCCAAACCCTCGCTCACATGGGCCAACTTGCACAAATCCCGAAGTTTGTAAGAGGAAAATGAAAATGCATTTGTGTGGGTGTGGCTACCAATTAATAATGATTTCTAGTGACACGCCCCTATACTAGGGCGTTTATCTAGCTTATCTCCACTCAGCATTCATCAATCAGCACTCAAGATTGTAGCATGTGATTGGTGCTATAGGGAGTACGGAGTACACCACAATGGGCCGACGCCCCCCCTAACTCCTTGTCAAAGGAAGTTTAGGAAGCAGACCTTTCCTTTCGCGGCTATCAATGAGGTGTGGATTACATTAGTAGTTGGGTTATCAGTCGTCACTCACTTTCCGGCTTGGGTTTCTCTCCCTTTCCTTGATCATCAACAACAAAGAGAGAAACCCAACAACACCGCACTTTTGCATCACAAGAGTCATCTTCTTGTCACAGTCGAGAGAATCGCGTCAGCGTTGCCAACTGCCTAAACTGATTTAATCAACTTGTTTTCGCCTTTCTGAAGTCGAAAACAAATATCCGCCATTATCAGCTACCTAGAGCGTACTCCGGATCCGGCCTTGTGAGTGACTCAACCCACCGCCGTCACCGCCTCAGCGACTCGTCTGCTTTAACGCGTCACACACGACTTCCCGCCAACCTAAGTACTTACCTCGCGTCGCGCGACCTCGTAGGCACGTTTCGGAGTTATCAAACACCATAATGGCAACCATGGCATCCGCTTCTGCTGTTCGCGATATCCCTGAGACCTCCCCCGGCCGAGACAACTTAACTGCTGTAGCGGCCGCTCGGAGCGTCCCTGTGACCCGACCTCGACCCCATTCCCTCCCTACTCCTCCCAACTCTATATCACCAGCCTTGCCTCCCCATGGGCTTAAGGCTCAGCTCCAGAAGGCTTCCAGGCTCGACCCTATCGACTCGGATCTGGATCTACAGGATGGTGCCGAATCGGACCACGTCGGATCCCCTTCCTTCGAGTCTGCGGGGGCTATTACCCCGGCCCTTCTAGCAAAGTTTCACCTACCCGAGATCCTCCTGAACCACGGCCCTCTGGCCATTCGCCATATCATGGGTTACCTGACAACCTCGGTGCCGGGCTTCGCCGGCATACCACCACCAAAGGCACGAAGGCTTGTCGTCGCAGCGCTCGAAGGACGTGGACATGGGCATGGTGCAGAAGGTGGAAGACTGAACGGTGATGTGGAATTCGAGAAGGTTGGCTGGGGTCGGTGGGATGCCAAGCGAGTAGGTCGGCCTACACGGGGCCCATCGTCCCGGCGATCATCACCCGTCGATGGCGGCGCTCGATCTCATCCCACCAGCATTCCTATTGCTAGGGTTGCGGGATGGAATGAGGACCGATCTCGGTTGAATGTCCGTGCCTTTAGCATGGGCAAGTCGGCGGTCTTCTCTCATGACGGCCGCGACCTGACCATGCTCGAGAACGAGGCCGATAAGATGTCCCTCGACTCTCTAGATGGGCCAGCTTCGGCATCGTGCACCGAAGTGACTGACGACGACATCGTCATGGATGATGACCCGGAAGACGCCACCGACGATGAAGACTGGGCGGCCGTAGGAGCTGCTGCCTTGCGCGCCGCGTCTTACTCGAGCCCGGCCGAGGCTCGTCAGGGCTCCAAGCACCTTTCTTCCCGTGTATATAACTCCGGAGGTTGCCAGTCTTTCACTGCGGCGTCTGGCATGCTTCGCGAGCCCCGGCTCGACAATATCGACCTAGACGCTCTAGCGGCGTCTTCCGACGCCCAAGAACGCGAGGCGATCCAGGCTCTTCTTCAACTACGTTCTGTATAATAGTCTTGCATTGGCGGCGTTAAGGAGGGGCATCCAGATTGGGATGGAATTTTGGTTTGGTTGGCTGGCTGGCTGGACTGCTTGTTTCGTCATCCCATCATCGAGGCGGCGCTTCTCATGATCAGCATCATCTGGCATATTCACTCCAACACGGCGTCTCGGCATTATGGGAATCGTCTACCTTTCTTCTGGATGGACGGTGGGTCTGGAACATCTCTCCAACAATAATCTTTTTTAGCGAAGAAGCTGCACTCGGAGTTTTTAATCGTCATACGATTTTACGACACACCGTTAAGTGCCTAGTACGGAATACTGGGCACTCGAAAAAAATTTGCGCAAGGAGACCCTGGCGACCTCGAACCCGTGGGCTTCCCTCGTGCGCTCGGTCATTTTCTCTCCCTGGTCGCATCTTATCTTTTAATGCGTTTAGACATATACCCCATTGCGACATGCATATCCCCTATTCTTTGTTCCCTCCATTTTTGCTGGCAGAAATACCCCCACTTCAACACTACCTGTGGGATCATCTCTCGGCTCTTGATGGTGCCTCACAGTCGAGAGGACAAAAATACTATTTACCATACCCTTTGCATGCTAATAGAGGTCGCCTGTGGTGCTTGGGAGGGGATGGCGGCTAATGAAACTGAGAAGGCTGATATACTTGGCTGAAATTGATACTCAGTGCTTTGGGCCGGAGTGGATGGATGGTGAATGGGTCGAGCGAACATATATAGGCCGGTGTGCTCAACGAGGCATGAATCAGTCCTCCTTAAGGCGGAAGCTCGCCATTCACTCGATCCGGTGGTGGAATAAAAAGGTGGAAAAAACCAAGCAAATTTTTGAGGATAGTTGGATTTGGCTTTCCCAGACCTTGAAAGCTCAACACTCGCGAGAATGAGATAGTGTTACCCTGTCCCAAACATCGAGTTCGCCTGAATGCCTGGATGCTTGTGATATTATGTGCTTACCCGTGCAACTAAAGTCATGTGAGACCGTCAAGTGGTTGGCCAGCAGGTAGTTGGTCACTGTCGCAAAAAATAGTGAGAGAACTCTGGGTATGCAGGTAACCTTGGGCCCCTTGGTTACTTTCCGCAAGGGGCTTCGACGAGCATGGTCATCATGATGACAACATCTACCGGCTGGACCCTGTGCAGGTTCGTTGCTGATATGTGTGAGTGGACGGTCTAAGATCGCCACTCACCTACCCAAACTCCACTACGACCGAGCGTCTACTCGTCAATCGGCGTCCTTGATTCCTATCCAGCGATTAACCGTTGCCTCATCCAAGGGTCAATGCCTGAGTAAGGCCATTAGGAACCCCATCCCCCCGTTGAAACTTTGAGCCAGCCCGGCCCATCTTTCTCATATTCCGGGACAGCCCGTATCCCTCCCGCGAACACAGCAATCCAAAGGCGACGTGGTGTACTGATTGCGGACTCTCACAAATAAGCTCCTCTCGCCATCATTGCTACTATTTCGTCCTACTACTTACCTTCGGAGAGAGGAACAGATCTGATTCCAGCCGTACCTCCCAAATTCTATTTCTTTCTACTTTTTGCCATCGGGCTCGTCCCGGCCTCTAACCTTGAAGTCCGCTATGGGCCGTCTAGCTACCGATCTTATATATCAAGACAACTTTATATCTTTTATTCGCGTGGTGTAATGGCACACTCTCACAAGCATTCCGCTGTATATCTATGACCCCTTCCTTCTGATGAGATGGCAGGTCCAGATTCCTGTCGTGGCTACCAAGTACTCTTTTTCTCACTATTTGTTGGTGTCTCTTTCCTCCCTGCCACCTTTTAGCCCTATACCCCCCGCGGAGTATCGAGGTGGCCGGCTGGATATATAGTCTCGGCTTCACGAGCTCGCGAGGGTAGTCTTCATTGTCGCGCCGCAGTCCACATTTTACGGACGATGTTTAATTTATCATGGAGAACGGATTTCGTGATGGACGGATTAGGTGCCTATCAAATTGACGAATGTACATGAGTGTCTAGTTAACCACCCGTTACGTATGGGACGACTTCACGGGCGATGACTAGTTGCCGGCATGGGGCATACGCGGTAATCGTACCTGTCACAGGGCTTCTATGTTGACGAAGTTGTTGGTCAAATCGAGAATCATGGGCATTTTGGTCACGTCCCCGGGCTTACTAGTCACTTACCTTTCAGTGCTTTTTCCGAGAATTAGGTACATGAGCCGCAAAAGACCATGAAGACATGAGCATGGAAGACTGACCGCTGTCCCTACGGGCCTCATGACGCCCGGTATAACCTGACTATCTGCTCCTGATACATCCGCTAGACTCCTGGAGCTCTATGATCCGTTGATGATTATGATATACTAGAACCTTCCCCAGCGGCTTAATCCCTTAGAGTGCACGATGTTATAGTGGTAGAACTAATATGTGGACATTGGGTGCGTAGTTGCGGACAGGAATGGATCGCAAGGGGCAATTTCATTACGTGACCATGTGAAAACTCATGATAATTGGAGAAACCGCTATTTCAGGTTCATAGGAGAATTGAATTGCTCACGAAGCGTGGCTTGTCTAACTGGCATAAATTCTGATAGAAATATCATGGATCGTAGTCCCTCGAAACTGCCGGGGCCATAATTCTTCTAAAGGGGGAGCTCCCACCTCCATGGGCAGGTGAAGAGAGGTAAAGGCGTCCGTCACTACTAATCCAACAAGCATTTGTAACAGTCAGAATTGACATCTCGGGCTGTTGCCTTACTAGGTGAAGCGTATTTACATGCAATTACCAGAGTCCACGAAAGGTACGTGATAAAATCAGTTGCATTCTCAGAAAATGAAGTATAATGAACTGCTTGCACCCTCGGCCATAGTGCATCAACGAGTAGGTATTACTATCTTAGTAGGAAGGGCTTAGAGAGTATAAGCATGGCAGGGAATTCAAGGCAGTTGCAGGTATAAGGAAATTTTCAAGAGGGAACATCTCGTCCCCTAACAACCTCCATCAGTATCTAATCCCGGCATTTCTCCCACCTTGAGTACCTACCTAGGTATCTGATGCCTTCCTTGGTATTTCCAGATATCAATATCTATCTCATCTTCTCCCTCCCTGAATTAAAATTTCCATGTAACCACATCAAAGCTCACTGCTTTCCCAGAGTTGGCGGTCGATCTCCCCAGCTCATTCACTCGCATCTCATTCACCTTGACTCTCCAAATTCAGCCTACCCTGCCCTTCTCCTGTGTCACCAACACACCTGTATCCTCTTTACTATCTTGTCACCTCACCTTATCCTCACCAATCCACCATGCAGCGCCCCCAGGAATTCATCGGCGTCTCGTACGCCGGACGCGGCATCTACATCAAGAAGCCGGCAACGTGGGACGACCTCCTCCGAACCGTGTCCCAGCGCTTTCAGCTATCGTACGCGACCGCCGCCTCCCTTCAGGCCTTTTATAGCAGCGATATGAGCGGCACTTCTCCACGCTGGGAAGTGGACGCGTCTGCGTGGGCCGGGGTCAAGCCCGACTCCAGCATCTACCTCGAGAGCAATGAGAGCGTGAAGGAAGAGGCGGAAGGCGCAGGTCCTCCAATTGAGAACACTGGTAGCTTGGAAGCAGGAAATCGCGCTCATGATCGGATTAGAGTCAAAATTAGTGCGTCCTTGGAAGAATACTTGAGTTCGGCCACGGCGGCTGGTGCTAACGACTGAGTAGATGCCTTTGAACCAAATCCCACTTTGTTTCTCGCAGTCAAAAGGACACTGAGGTTTGAGAAGGTCATGCGCTGTTTGAGCGAAAGGCTCAACCTTCCCCCCAAAGATTTCCGATGCTTCTATGGAGGCTACAGACTACAACCAAGCGACACATTTGGGCGTGTTGGGATAGAAGACGGCGATACGATAGAAGTCCACAGAGGACTTCTGGGGGAAAAACCGGGAATCTGCCTTCTCTCGCCTATTTCTTTGCAAGCTGTCAAAGTCTCGGTCGTGCTTCGACGAGAATGGGACGTCACCGTCCTTTACCCTCTCGCACACGTGACCGAAGGTGTCAACAACTCAACCTCTACGGTTTCTTGGACAGTCTCCGTCCAACCCGATGGCACCCTAACCCAACATAGCACGGGCAGGCAAAGCTCATACCTCTTCTGGGAGGCGAGAGGCCGTCTCTCTAGCACGCCGCGTCTCTTGCCAGCTGGAGCATATGACCCGACATTCGACCCAAGCAAGCCAATGGTATTCTTCGAGCCATGCCATGCTAGCGTCACTCTCCCGTTTGACCGCCTCGAGCCGTGCCTCGACAGTGTTCTCCAGAGTCTCACACTGACTCCCGCTATGCGCACCGAGTTCATCGTGTACTGGCTGCCGTCCTTCCAACGCATCCACGACAGGGGACAAGATATCCGTTTCACGTTCGTCCCCCAGGAGGCCTTCAACGAGGCCGCCGAGTTGAAGATCGAGGGCGCTATTCCGAAGGCAGTGGCCCGAGTCTTCATGCTGTTCGGCGGAGTCGAGAACCAAGAATCGAAAGACCTCGACGCGAACTACCAACCTAGCACCGAAGATGCCTATAACATCGACTGGCCTGGCGTCATAGGACTTGATATCTGGGGCATGGAGGATGAAGCAGCCTTCCGTGTGCTAGAATTGGGGGGGATGGAAGTGCCAACGGTGTCCTATTAACAAGGCAGGGAAAGGGAGGGAACATTGACATACCAGGCCCGCCGACATATCAGGAGGGGGCATTGTTTTGCTAGTGGCCACCGGATTGCTCTGCTTATTTCGGCACCTAGGCATGCGAGACTTGTTGCCCTCGACCACATAGCAACCCGGCGGGCGATGTCATGTACCGCGTACACAGCAAAGGGCTGCAAGGTGAGCTGCAACAACTTGTGTCACAGAAGACCCCATCCACAAGTTCACTGACAATAGCAAGCAACTCACCAGCCAGCTCAAAGCCCAAGCTACCCTGCGCAGTCAGTTGTCACTAAAGTCATGGCAAAAAGCCAGCTGCGAGGGCTAGGTTGCCAACCACCACATACACAACACGGCACATGGTGTGACG
Organism: Monosporascus sp. 5C6A; assembly: GCA_004155035.1. Classification (NCBI taxonomy): domain Eukaryota; kingdom Fungi; phylum Ascomycota; class Sordariomycetes; order Xylariales; genus Monosporascus; species Monosporascus sp. 5C6A. Next base: position 67,508 of record QJOB01000252.1, read on the forward strand.
AGACTTAAGTCAGCGCATCTGGATCTTGCTAGCTGGACCCGAATGCAGCATAGACACATTAATACATTCTCCTATAATTCTGCAATGACTGTGATTACTGCTGCCGTAAAATTTATCGTGAATAGCTGGTGTCGCACAACCAATCAATTCAAAGTGGTCGGCGACCTCACCCAAAAGATAGGGAAAAGGCTGCGTCAGTGAACACTTTCATTTCAGACATCGGGCATAAAACACCACTGTACCACACGGACATAGCGCGGCATAGGAGTGGCTGCTCTTTTTCAAAATCCATGCTGGGCTTCTCCAGAATAGAATACTACACAGAGAGCCGCGAAGAGAATATGGAGATCAAGCTCCGACCGGATGTCTACCACCCGTGATCGATAATAACGTAGACAAGAAGCCACGACGGGGAGGAAACGGCCGTGTTTCCGGTCCGCGACCGAGATTCACGATCGTCGGCAAGGCCGCGCGCAGGAGTAAGGATGGGAGGAGCTGAAAGGTGAAACACAGGTGGCGTGCCATACCCACGGAATCGCGATATGAGGAGGGCGTACACTCGTGCCCGATGGGGTCGGCGGTCGGTTACGGCTAGGAGTTCTCAGACGGGCCGGCTCAGGTACTTTCTTCGCGTCCAGAGAGATTGGAATCATTAGATAAGTAGGTGGTATGCGGACGACGCCCGCCCCCTTTGGTCATGCAGAGGCAGTGACTACCTGCAAGGCGGCCGGGCGATTGATGCTCAGAGGAGACAGCCGCGAACGCATGGATGCAGCGTTCCCCGTCAAGGAAATGAACTCGCTTCGTAGACAAGGCGTTGATATAGTCAGGCTTTTCAGAAGAGGCTTCGCGGGTCAAACCTACAGTATAGGCTGACTTACAGCGTGGTCAGAAGCCGCAACGAAGGCCGCGTTTGGCGACTCTCGGTTATTACATATGCTCGGCATTAGGGGTTGCGAACGACGCGGCCCTCATATCAATATGTATGCACTTCATATTTTTGGTTTTAAGCGGTAACGCGGTAATAGGAACCTCCAGAGCATTGTCATGACTGACGCCTTATCGCCCTCCGTCAGAATAGGGACAACGTCGGATAACGGTGAGCACCGTCAAATAGCCGTGGCGGAAGACGAATGAGAATGGGAACTGTCATCTAGAAAATTAAGGGGGTTTCGACGTCTTCGTCGTCGTCATCATTATCTGTGGCAGTAGTTGGTTACAAATCGCCGGCTGCTCAATGAAACGAGCCGTGATTAAACTCTCCGGGGTCATGTCGCGTAACATGTCTCGACATTTACTCGTAAGGCGCCGCCGTTTGGCCAGCATTATCGGCTCGTTCGTATCGATCTCGCCCGGGCTTAGAATATCAACATTCGAAGATCCTGCAAGCTTCCGAACCTCCCAGTGTGCGTCTCACATACGTACATTATTACTTCGGTGAGCAGACAAGCAAATTCGCTTGTGCAATAATCACATGCATGGGAGAAGACATGTGTGGCGCAGCCGCGGCTAAGAAACCTTGATTTCGCTATGATCTCACGGTGTTGGATGACTCGGCTTGCTTATTACACTGTGGTAGACACAACATTTCGCGCACTTTCAAATAACCGTCCAACGGCCCCTCGAATAATAATTTATTATTTCCAACAGATAAGTACATCCTGGAAGCTCCAGACCGTTCTTAACTGCTCTCTTTACCTTAATAATATTTTTCTGACTTTTTATATGTTATGTTTTTATATAGAAATTGTCTTGAAAGTCTTAAGATTATTTGGGGCGCTGCGAACTTTTGTGCCAACCACCTGCCTTGTAACTTAACCACCCTAACCCTGAGATTCGGCAGCTATCATGGAATGTCTGGGTTAGGTACCGGGCTAAGGAGAACTTGCCTCCAGACTAGACATGCTCAAACGGTCTCATAGGTATTATGGCGCGAGGCCCTTCCAGCCCGCGAGGATTGACGATGCTGGAGTATGGATAGCTGTCACACGTGTCTATTGGGGCGCAGAGGCAATATTGAGGCGATTAAACGCCGAAAGGCAAACAGCATTTGTGGATAGGATTCATGAGCAGGATACAGCGTAGTTGAATTTTCAAAAGGGGTACTTACCTATTGCCTCTATCACTTGGGGCCTTGCATGGTATCCAAATGGTAGGGTCTTGTGCGCCAGACTAAGCATTTGCCAAGTTTCCGTCTTGGTAACATGCTAAGGAACTAATCGTAATTCAGGCTTCGACGGCAGAGCGTAGGGTAGGTGGTCGTACGCTATAGTCTAGTGCACCGTTCCACGGGAGCAATCAACATTGAAGGCCGGAATATCCGCCGTAGGATGATGGTGTGCACTTGCCACCCACAACTGCATTACCACAATCAGAGTCGTCTGTCACGAGCTCGAACATGAACAGGCGAATCCGTCATGCGAAAACATCGGCGCGCTTTTCAAGAAATCAGTCGAATCCATCGAATAGAGATTGTAACCCAAGCGCTGCTAGGGGGGGCCGCCGAGCTTGAGAAAATAAATAGGAGCAAGGTCCTCCGCTGCAGAGTAACCTCTTTCCAGCATATTGGGACGGCCCTGATTCCCGATTATCTGCCAAGGCCAATATAACGAACGAAAAGTGCACGAGGCCAAGAACTTGGCAGCGGAGAGGAAATCCTTGGCTTAGCGGAAGAACGTCCAAGGCTGGGCATTTCTGGGACCCTTCTCCAGGTTTTCTGAAGACGCCAGCTGGAGATCGCCTCGTCAGCTTATGGGCTTCGAAACTCGAACTAAGAATACCAAGACTCACTCCGCTGCCCCGAGCACCCAGCGGAAGAAATGGAGGATATGCTAGCAAGCACCGATTATCACCATCAACTTGGAAAGTCAATAGGCAGCTTAGGTAGATATCGCGTGACGCTCCCTCAGCATAGAGCATGACAATGGGGAGAGGACTGCAAGACAGATACTTTCGGGTAAAAATCTCACTAGTAATAGAATATGGAATAAGTTATGTTACCTATTACGACTCAAATCTGAGAGAATAATACGGTCGTCGTATCTTAGGTGCATTACTATTGGAGCTACTATTGGTACATATCTCCTGCTGGTTATAATAGCACTAACGGTAGACCTGAGAGCGATGCGACAAGGACGATCCGAATGACCAGAAAAAGGGGGCCAAGAATGGCCAAGATTACTAGATGCCAAGAGAATCCAAGTGGGCGCAGTCGGGTCTGGGCACGAGGAGGGACTGGCTGCCAAGGTTTATTGAGGCTAGCCAAGCCATTTCATCATAGAATGACTACCTAATGCTGAGAATGCCAAGCATCGGTGTGCTTGGCAATGTCTTGGCTGTTAAGTCTAAGTGAGGAGGAATACTTCGAAATTATGCAGAAAACACTAGTAAAATTAGGTGTTATGGGGTATCTCAAGTGGAGAATACTTCAGCGTTTGAACGTAATGCTTCCGAACCAATGATTGGGAGTCGCCTCCCTCACCCAGGCGGGCCAAGACCTAACGCCAAGTTTTTCCGCTTGAAAGTCGCCAAGCTGCGATGCCCATAATAAGGAGGAATAGTACGCCCATTCCAAACCTTCTTTTCTGTCCTTTTCAAAGTCTCTTCCCAGCGAAGAAAACCACTGTGATTAGGTTCAAACGTCGTGCGTTATTGTTGTCCCCTGGTCCCGCTCTGTCTGGACTGTCGGCCTTATTTCACCTATATCCTTAGCACTAGCCAAGACTGCTCCCCTAGAGCAACCCACCAGAAACAAAACAAACACGTGCATCACCCGAACCGGCCCAACTTTCTTCCTTTTCCGTGCTACGCACGGTGCACTCTAATCCTTTCAATCTGAACCCCCACCCTTGAAAGGACTCAAGGAATAGGAGAGCATGTCTGCCCCTCCAGCACCTGCAGAGAACGCCAACCCGGCTGCCCAGTCGGGAGGTGAGAGCTCGACCTCTAGCGCCACCACACCTGCGACCTCAACCACCACAACTGCCACGTCGCAATCAGGCACCTCCGCTACAGATGAGTCTCTCATCTGCCGCTGGAATAACTGCCTTGAAAAATTCAACACCGCTGAGACTCTTTATGTAAGTGCAAACATCACTGGTACCCCTTGGGTGTTCAATTGGGTGATAAACACCCAAGGTGAGAGTCTGTGAACTAACGACCCCTTCAGGAGCACATTTGCGAGAAACATGTTGGTCGCAAAAGCACCAACAACCTTAACTTGACCTGCCAGTGGAATCAATGCCGGACCACTACTGTCAAGCGAGATCATATCACCTCGCATATTCGTGTTCATGTCCCTCTCAAACCGCACAAGTGCGACTTCTGCGGGAAGAGCTTCAAGCGACCCCAGGATCTGAAGAAGCATGTCAAGGTATGTACTACTCCTTCACTATATATGGTAATTTTGTCCGCCCTAGTGACTAACATGCTTCAGACTCACGCTGACGAGTCGGTGTTGGTCCGATCTCCTGATCAACATGGCGGTATGAACGGGAGCTTTCGGGCTCCGGCCAAAGGTACGGACAGGCTCGTTTCCCAAACCCCAGTTTTCCTTCGAGGCTAATATTGCCTCTCAGCTTCCTCTAGCTACTATGATCACAATGGCCAGATCCGTACTAACTCGGCTACCTTTGGTCAGCCGCCCCACCCCGCCAATGGTCATAGCAGTTACTATCAGCACCATGGGCATTCGTTTGGCGGCCCAATGTATTACCAGCCACTGGGTGGCCGAGGTGATCATATGGGATACCATGCTGCCGCTGCCGAGTTTGACAGCCGCAAGCGCGCTTACGATGCTTTAAACGATTTCTTCGGTGACGCCAAGCGCCGCCAGCTCGATCCAGCTTCCTATGCACAGGTTGGTCAGAGGTTGATGCCTCTGCACGGTGCTCTACCGATCCACTCGGGATCGCTCCCGGCAGAGTATCTACCAGCACCTGCCGTCGTTGCTGTTGACGGTCATGGGGGTCATGGCCCCTACCAGCAGCACTACGCTCTACCCCCCATGCCGAACATCCGCACTAAGAGCGACCTAGTCCAGATCGATCAGATCTTGGAACAGATGCAGAGCACCGTCTACGAGAATTCCAACACAGCAGCTGCCGCCGGTGTCCATCAGCCAGGCTCTCATTACTTGCCGCTGAACTTCCGTCATAGCCAGTCTCCACCGCATTCTGCGGCACCTGCTCAATCGGCGATTGGAGCTGGTCCATATTCAGCTGCTCACGTGGCCTCGCCGTTGACGGCCGTGTCTTCGACTCACTCGAACGGGACGCCAACTGCCACGCCTCCGTCTAGTGCGCTTTCTTATACATCGGGGCACTCGCCGACTGCTTCGTCGTCTGCTATGTCGCCTACGTCACGCCACAACTCCACCACATCGGCTCTATACCCCACGCTGCCTGCCGTGACCTCGGGTTACCCCGGCCAGTCGGCGACCTCGACGCTGGGGCCGAACTTCGACTCAGACCCCAGACGGCGCTACTCCGGCGGCATGCTGCAGCGCGCCAGCGCGGGCCCGCGACCCGCCATCGTCGTGGACCGTGGCGACGCGTCGTCCTCGGCGACACCCAAGGCGCCCGAGTCAGCCGTCTCGTCCGTCAGCTCGCCCTCGGCCGAGTCCGAGGCGAGCAACAGCGAGAACCAGCAGGACCAGGCGTACGAGGCCTGGCTCGAGAACGTGCGCGTGATCGAGTACCTCCGAGAGTACGTCATCGACCGCCTCCGGCGCGGCGAGTACGAGGCCGATAGCCCTTCTGCCGCATCAAACCAGTCGTCTATGGATGTCGACTCCCCCGCGCGGCCGCCCTCGCAGCCCGCGTACCCCGCCCTTCCGCTGCCGTGATTATGGTCCGCGCGCACGAGTAAAGACGGAATGGATGGGTCTTACTTCAGAGAAGACGCGATAAGGCGTGTACAGAATGGCCAAACGATGAACATGAAATCGGGCGTTTTGCGTGTATGTGTCTGTGTACTACGAGGGGCGTGGAAATTCTTTACTTTTTACTTCCCAAAATATATGTGGACTAGCCTGCCGAGAAAGAAGAGCTGGTCTGGTTCGTGGTTGAGCCAAAAAGAGGTGGTTTCCTTGATTTCGGCCGGAACACCCATCTCCATCTGCGCATTTGATTGTCGTTATTTTCGTTCACACTTCAACAACCAACATGGCTTTAAACCCCCATGTTACGATAGTGCAGTAGCAGTATAATTCGATGGTTTTTTTTATTTATTTTATTTTATTTATTATTATTATTTTCAAATCATTGCTAGCTACGTGTCTCAATTATGTCCTTTCTGTTGCGTTGTGGGATTATGTAAGTACTTCCTGGACTCGCCTTGCCATAGTAGTAGTAGTAGTAGACTAGTAAATGTAACCAATATTGCATGCAATACCACCAAACGCAAACCAGCACTCGCCTTCTTGTCCTGCCATCGCTCCCGGCTAGGTTTTTCGCCATCGGAACCGGCCGCGAATTGTACATTAACACTGGAAATTTTACCTTCCGTAAAGTTACGACGGTTTCTTAAGTATCTACCTGCCCAGGGAGACCCCGTTATCCACCACGAAGCAAGCGTCGTGGCTGCCTCTAGGTCGAGGAGTATGTATGTGTGTAGAACCCTCGGGTACAAAAGGCACCCCCTCACCCTGTCAGGATTTGGATGGCTCGGAGCACTGCAGATAGACAGGTTCCTCTGTCTTGGGGGACTTTCCTATCTACTGGCCTCGTTTTTCGGCAGGTAGTAAAAGGGACAAAACATCGAGCTTCGTCTCTTACTGGCCAGTTCCCCGGCGAACCTCTCGTAGCACTCAATCCATACGCGGTACTTACCGGGCACGTAGGGGCACTCCTCTATTTACACACTCGAAGTATGTCGACTGCGCCACAAAGGAATGATCACGATCATAGCGGGTTTTCTTAGAGTTCGGCGACCCCTTCGTAGGCTTAGCTGCATACATAGTATGGCCAACCTGAGTGGCGAAATATGCTTTTATTTAAGGTTTAAGATATTTTACGTTTTTGAAATCTTCAAGGTCGAATGAGATATGCCCGTCTCTATGTGCAGCTTCGTCTTTATCTCCCTGTTAAGTCCCTTCCAATTCTGCTTGTTTTGGATGCAAAGGAGAAGCCAACTCGTATGTGTAAGGAGAGGAGGGGCGTGGTTCGAAATTCACCCCGCCACGTCAGCCTCGTGTGCTTCCCTGCTTGGCGGTGGTATATCTCGGACCGCAGCACGGTTGGTAGGGATTCAGCAGAACGGCGCGTCCCTGTGGCTTCGGTGCCAATGTTGTGGTTCTCTGAGCCACCGTGCACCACCCCGCCGAAGTTGACGTCGCAAACGTATATATACCTCGCCAGGTAGGAAGCCATGGGGCCGAAGTGGGGGGTTTCCCAGAGTCGGCAGACACGACACGTGTATAATCGTGTAAGAACCAGACTCGGCTCCCGTTTATTTTTTACAATGGTGGAGCCGCAGCTCAGTCATAGCTCAGCAGAACCTTCTGCCGCGGCCTCTTGGCGGCATCTGGTGCACATGCACCAGCCACCAAGACTACCGCTGGCCCATTCCCGCCGTTGTTGCACAGGTAGTTCGATGTCGCAATAGTGGTTCAGGATCTCTTCGCCTTTCTTTATGCCTCCCGCTGCGTTGCCCACTATTCGCTTCTCTCTGGCCCAGAGCACCATCCGGCCTCCCCATTCCCACGCGACGTTTGGATTACAATCGTGGTTGGCTAAGCACCAAAACGGATGCACTGCAGCCACGTCGGGTCGTCCATCTCTTGGATTCTTGCGGGCGGAGGCAGTTCCGCGAAACTTGCTGTAAAGTGTATTAAAAACCCAGATATCGTAGCGAGCAATCGTAGCGTAGATATCGATATCCATTTTCTCGAGTATGTGAAGCGGCGTCTCGATATTATATTTGAAAGAAAATGGAAGGGTCCAATCGGGAGGCGGGCCCGCCTTGGGTGATAAATCGATCTCATTAGCGGCAGAAGCTACAAAGTCGCCCCATATATATTTGGTCTGACTGACTTGAAGAGGGTGGACGTCTTGATGTGCAGCCATTGCTAGAATGCGGGCTAACAATAGAAGGTGAAGAGCTTCATCTGCTTCTTTGGCTTCTGGGTTCTTGGCAATCGAGTCGACATCTTTCCCGCAAACCGCTGGGTGATAAAGAGCCTGCGCCATGTCGAAGCAGTATTCGTCGCAAAACACAGTATCATAACATTCAGGACAGTTAACAGCAGTTGATTCGCTGCCCAGGGCTGGAAGCTCGCCGCTGCAAGCATCGCAGACGGGTTCTTTGAGACGATTATTGGCTGTCACTAGTGAATATTCTTCGAGGACGACCTCCCCAGGCGCAATATCTTCCTTGGCAAAAAGACCCAGTTGGTTGCAAGTTGGAATGATGTCGTAATTATCTGTCGGGCTGGCGCCGTCGAGCAAGACAGGGAGCTTCGACACCTGAACAGCACACTTTGGTGCCATCTCGGCCAACTCTCCATTGAGAAAGCCAAGAGACTCATCGGAGAAGCGATCGGGCTCATGATCGTTCCAAGGATATACCTCTCGTCGCACCATACCCCACTCCGGTAAGTCATTCACATGAGATAGGGGCCTTCTCGTCCTGCGTTCGGCAAATGTATTGATATAGCCACTCGTCTCTAGGAGGTCCTTGTTATCCGGCACGATGGAAAGCCCGCGATCGCAGAAGTTTCTAGCGCTTTTCAGACAGCCGCATAACAGGAGGCTCAAGGATAGGATCTGATAGCATCTAATAGATGCGAGTAAAGCAAAGTTAGAGATGTCTTGAGTTTCGTTCCCTTCCAGGGAACGAAGGTGGCTCGAGGCTAGAGTACCATGGTCGAGCACCTCGGGGAAGGGCCCCTGGGAGTATTGCTCGAAAGCTTCAAGAGCTTGCGCATGATACTCGAAGCTTTCATCCCGGACCTCGTCAGTCAGCAGCAATGCTCTATAAGCATCGCCGGCTGCCAAGTCGGGATAGCTCAAGTGGGTATGTACCACTGCCCTTTCGAGATAGAGGATAAGGTCATATGGACTGGCCAGAAGCTCATTTGTCAACTTCTGTCGTTCCTGGAGAAGGGACTGGATGCGTAAATCCACTTCCTCATCCGAACTGGTGTCCATGGTATAGCACAGAAGAAGGTGGCTAGTTATCAAGTCTCTCACTCAATGTCTGGGCGGGGCGTACGCGCAGTCTTCATCAGACCGTGTGTTAGTGCTAAGTCGCCAAATTCGTAGTGGGGTGAGTGCAAGTCCATACCCTCGGCGAAGGAACATAAGTCTTGGTCCTGTATTTGGGTAAAAAATTTTGGTCGCAATTAGACTCGTTGTAACACGCAAAGGGCGTCTGCTCCTGCGACTGCTTTCACAGACGATAAGGCAGCTGGACGCATCCTAGTACGCAACTTCTGTCGTCGTACAAAAGTCGCACCGAATATATATATGGACCCGCGATGAGGGGCAGGGCGAGGTACTCTAAAAAAGAAATAACAAAAATAATAAATAATAAAGAAATTCTGAAAAACCCGAGGACGAAGCAGGACCTCGACGCCACGGTCTAAGAACCGTGGCTGGAAGGCTATCAGACTCTCGTATCAATGTCGCAAGTGTACGAAGAATAGATAGACGGCAACGTTTCACAAAACGGGAATGCAAATCGTTGCAATTTTTGGAAGACCTCCGGATGGAAGAAAGGGTCCTGGCAAGTGGATACACCTCCCCGGAGCATTTTACTGAAGGTGCCCAGAATTGGATGGACCCTTGGTACTTCTCGACCAAGACTGATTTTCAGGGTCCTGGTGGGCGCGGTGGGCATGGTGCCAATGGGGGTTGAATGCGGGCTGGTCTCGAAACTGGTTTCTGAATGTTGGGATCTGGATCGTCGGAGAAGGGGTGCCACTTACTGCCAGTTGTCCAATCAAGAATGACAGATGACAAAGATCACCTACCGTACCGTTGTCGGATGAGCGGCTTCAACTTTCCACCTGGTAAGTAACTATATACAACTACCAAAAAAGCCCTCGAGAATTTTAGGTTTGACAACCTCCCCTCATGCATGCCCACTGACATGCTTGTGTGCGCCATACGCCGTGGCCAATAATGATTGAGGGAGCCCATTCCGGTCTGCCGAGGGACGAATATGAGCAGTCGTTGTAACTCTGTATAGGGCCATGATCATGGGCGACGTTAAAAAATTGGTCTCGGAGATAGTTGTGGCCTGATCATGCCTCCACTATCGTACGCGTATACCTACGGGCAACTTTTAGCATCTTAGTCGGGTATTTCCATCGACTACCCTTTCCGAGCTCCATATAAATTTAGAACTTAACCACAGCAGAGCGTCAGGCACGACGCTAGATGGTACCTGGCAAGGATGTTAATATATGGCCTGATACTCAGTACAAGACACCATCACCTTCACCTTTCAAGATAAACTTGCCTGTGGAGGGTAGGTCTTGAGTGGATCTATACCTGTGAGAAGTATTTCCATCGGAAGCAGGCTACGGCATGATGACGAAGCCTTCAGCCTTCTATGAGGGGTACCATGCATGCGTGCCCTGATTGACGGACAACATCCATTCACCACGACGACCTCCGGAAATTACACGAATACGGGGGAGTCCATAGAGCACGGCATGGACTGTGGCCTGTTTCAAAGTATAGAGACGAAAGCGTTTTTTCGGCCGAAGAAGACCATGTCCTCATACGGAAATAGGGACCAATAACATACCAAAACCTGTTGCAATTGCAATCGCGCGGAAGGTGGCTTTGAACTTCAACTGGATTGTCCCGTAGAGACATCAAGCAGAAAGCATGGCGGCAAGCGTATTAGCAATTCCTTGCGCGAAGTCCTCTTCGTTAATCGCCTCGTTCCTTTCGATCACTTCGATATCCGTCCCCTGAAGACCACTCACTATCGCCTCGAAAGTGGCCTGATCAGCTTCCGCAGCCGCGAAAGGCGCTCCGGGCGTTGCGATCATACTGACACCACCTTTAGGCAATACAACCTTAACCTTCTTCTGATCGAGAGCGAACCGCCTCAGTTTCTCGGCGATGAAATCTCCGACCATCTTGCACTCCTCTGCCGTCGTTCGCATTAGAGTCACCATGCTGTTGTGCTGATACAGCTGTCGATTGGAATATTTATCTGGCACGGTAGCTCGAGGACCGAAGTTTACCACTACGCCGTTAGAGTTAGCACGCATTGCGTCCGGGCAATAAGGTCGGGGACTAAGGCGTCTAAGAACCCCTATGAGCCTTGACAGACTATTGGCTTCGAATAAGAGATACATACTCTCGACCTGGGATTAACGGGCGGGGCTTAAAGAGATGGCTTGGGGGGGGGGGTTTGCTTACTGTCGGTGGCGCCGACTGAGACGACATAGGGTATTCCGGCTTTTGGCGCTGCTTCAAGCCTCGTCCCGCCGGCGCTCATGTTACCGCCCATTAGATGGTCACAAATCTCTGTGGTTGTAATATCGAGCACAGCGTCGAGTTGGCCGGCTTGGACAAGTCGTTCTAGGGAGCGGCCTCCATGCCCAGTTGCATGGAAAATGAAACACTCGCAACCGTACTTCGACTCGAGGACTTCTCTTGCGATGTTGACGCAGGGCGTAGTCACTCCGAACATGGTGATGCCGACTTTCTTCTTCTGTTTCTTCGAGTCCTCCTTCGCTGATGATGCCCATGCACGCGCCATACCCACGATGGCGCCGGAAGCATTGGAAAAGATCTGGTTTAGCAATGCATTAGACCCAGCGATATCGACCACAGAGTACATCATGGTGACATCCGACTCGCCAACCAGCGGACCAGTATCGCCGCTGGCAATGGTCGAGACAATGAGCTTCGGAAAGCCAATTGGCAGCGCTTCACGCATAACAGGAGCTGCGAGGGTTGTTCCGCCACTACCTCCAGCGGCAATAATGCCGTGAATCTTGCCCTCTTTGTACAGAGACTTTACATAGTGACTGGCGCATTCCGTCATGATCTTGATACAGCCGCTACGATCCGCCTTCGTGATATCGGCCTCCCTGTGGGTTGCAAAGCCCGGGGTTTTGTCACGGCTAACGTCGATTCCCTCGTGTTGGACTCGGTACGATCCAACATCGATCAAGATGACGGATGAAGCCCCCGCGTCAACAATGAGTCTTTTGAGGCGAAGCAATTCCTGTAACTTGGTGTCACATGTTCCTACCAATGCCACTGTAATGTTCTCCGGGGCTGTCATCCTGTCGATAATCCAGTTGTCATGACCAGTATTGATAGTCGAGTTGCTGAGATGGTCGGAGATACGTGGGATGCCGGAGGCATTCGACAATGATGTGGGGAGGGGTTAAGTGATAGCTATGACCTAATTATGCCTAAGCAGTGCAAGATCTTCCAGATCACGTTGCAGCTGCGTGAAACACCGTCCATCTATTCATGCCTCGATATACACGTAATCGACTGAACTACGTACCTTTTCTACTTGAGCAAATAAGCAACATTGGACTGGTAAGCCATTGATTTTATCAGTTCAAGAATAGCTACAGGAAAAGCAAAATTAAGGAAATCCGAAGTTGCCGAGCTCATAATGGGACGACCAAGCAACCGTGGAGAAGCTCTCAGTGCGCTGCGGGCTTCCATCTCCGAAGGGAAGATCATCGTAGGCGCAGGAGCAGGTGAGTGGAAACGAGCCCCCAAGACCGGGGCGGGAGCACGGCTCACATTGCCTACCTACCCAGGCATCGGTCTATCGGCCAAGTTCGTGGAAGCGGGTGGCGGAGACCTGATCATCGTCTACAACAGCGGGCGGTACCGCATGGCGGGCCGCGGCTCGCTGGCGGGGCTGATGCCGTACGGCAACGCCAACGACGTGGTGCTCGAGATGGCGGGCGAGGTGCTGCCCGTGGTGGAGCGCACGCCCGTGCTCGCCGGCGTCTGCGCCAGCGACCCGTTCCGCGACATGCCGCGCCTCCTGCGCCAGCTGCGCGAGCTGGGCTTCGCGGGCGTGCAGAACTTCCCGACCGTGGGGCTCGTCGATGGCCAGTTCCGGCGCGGCCTCGAGGAGACGGGCATGGGCTACGACAACGAGGTGGAGCTCGTGCGCGAGGCCCGCGCCCAGGGCATGCTGACCACGCCCTACGTCTTCGACGCCGACGAGGCCCGCCGCATGGCCGACGCCGGCGCCGACGTCCTCGTCGCCCACATGGGCCTCACGACATCCGGGTCCATCGGCGCCCGGTCCGGCAAGACGCTCGACGAGTGCGTCGCGCTGATCGGGGAGATCCGGGACGCGGCGCTCGAGGTGAACCCGGATATCATCCTGCTGTGCCACGGGGGTCCCATCGCGAAGCCCGAGGATGCGCGGTACGTTATAGATCGCGTAAAGGGGCTGCACGGGTTTTATGGGGCGAGCAGCGTGGAGAGGTTGCCCGTCGAAGAGGCTATTACGAATATTACGAAGGAGTTTAAGGCGTTGAAGCCATCATCATCACCATCCTGAACACGAAAGGGGGAAACGACCTCGTACGTTAAGGCCGCGGCAACATGACACTGGCACATCGCTTTCACTAGGTGGAGAGGATAACGGGGCGTAACCTGGAGAAGAAGATGCCAGCCAGCCAGGCACAAGGATTCTCTTGGCTAATGGAGGTGTCAAAAAATGAAAATCAGCAGTTTTCTTATTTAGGAAAGCCCGTAAAACGCCCGATGCCTACTCGTACATTTCATTCTCCCAAGTGGAATTCTATTCCGGCTTCTTGCTGGCCACGCCCTCCTTCGCCATGCCCTCGCAGCCGGTCACCTCGCCGAGCTTCTGCTCGGCCTTGCCGTACCCCTGGGTGGCCGGGTCGCGGGCCTCGCCCGCCGCCTTCATGGTGTCAACCGCGTGGGCCTTAGACTGCTCGCCGGAGCTCGTCCAGGCCTGCGAACCCGTGACGCTGCCGATGGCGGACTGGTTGGTTGCAGGGTTAGCCATGTTCGTTCGCTCCCGCCCATTTCCCCGGGGAGGTGGTTTGAGAGCTGGGCTATTGCTTGTTGCTGGCCTGACTAGTTTGTTGCATGCGGGCCTAACTTACCTCTGCCGCGCCCTTGACGTACTCGGCGTGACCGCCGACGAGAGAGGGCTGCTGGTTGGAGTTGTTTCCGGACATGCTTGATGATCTGTCTCAACCAGTTTTCGGTTCAAGAGTCACTGAGTTCTGTATAAGCTGAGCTTTGTGTGTTCGTCGCGCTCCAAGGCTCTTTGTAGCGTTTTATGTATTTTTACGATATGAAGCATCCCGTCTTGATCCGTGTAACATAGCTATATGCATACCATGTATGACGTACGGTGGGGAGTGACGTCAGTGACTTGCAGGTTGCAGCTAGCTTAACTCAGCAAAGCTGGCGGATGGCCGGGGATGCTCAGCAACCTCCCATAATGGTTATCTCCTCAACGATATAAGGATGTCCGGGGAGCCCTGGATGATGCGGAACGCCCGCTCATGCATTTCCCGTGCGTTACTCTGGTCCCTTGAAGCGTAAGCAATCACCTCCGTAGGCAGTCAACCCTAGGCTATGTTACCTTGCCAAGCACACTACCTGTTCATGGCACGCCAATGCAACAGGGTTCGGTAATAATGCGAAAATAGCGGAGTCACTTTTTCACGTCTGAGATGTGCCTTGAGATTCAATGCTGCTATCCGTCTGACTCGTCAGCGAGCTGTTCGGACAGTTCATAAGTCGTACTTGTCCAAGCGAGTATCATCCCTAGCTACGCATCTCTCTCACTTGTCTCTAAAATTTCGAGAGATATATCAATATGACGACCCGAATTGGCCTTGCTACGCCGGTGCTAGTACCCTTGTTGCGTGGGTTACCGTCCCCTCTCTCCCCTAGCTCTGCCAATGCAGTCCGCTAACGACGTATTCCGGGGAAAACAGCCGTGACGGGCAGCTTCACCCTGCCTTTCGCGCTCCTGTCCTCGCTGCTGAGCTTACGCGTGGTGCGGTACCGCCTGGCGGACGATCACTTCCTCGGCGACAACTCGGCCAAGGACGGTGGCAGCGCGCAGTCGCAGAAGACGAACAAGCTCTTCCGCGCCTCGCGCTGCCACGTGAACTTCCTCGAGAACGTCCCCATGGCCTTCATTCTGGCCGCGGTCGTAGAGCTCAACGGCGGCAACCGGAAGGCGCTCACGGGCGCCCTCGGCTCGCTCTTCGTTCTGAGGGTCCTGCACAGCGAGTTCGGACTCCTCAAGGAGGGCGGCAAGGGCCAAGGGCGGGTGGTCGGCTATCTCGGAACCCTTGGCATCCAGCTTGGTCTGGCCGGCTACGCTGCTTACCTCGTCAAGGGCTACTGGGGCTTTTAGGGTGGGATAATGTTGGCGTTGTTCGGTAATGCAAAGGGGAGACAGACGTGTGTATCTTGACGCCGGAGACAACTTGAACGAAAAAGCTTCAGATTCTGACGGCCTTTCGAATAGATCGAGCACTATTTCGTAATTGTGTCATCAAGATGGAGTCTTAAGCCTTGCAATTTCGCAACGCAACCTGATTTCAGTAACATTAGAAGTACCCGTATTAACCCTCGAAATTCGCTGAAAGCTAAGAAAAGCTTCTAGCTACATAAAACCTAGCTTTGCAGTAATTTGCACCCATCCACGGCTTTTAGCCGCTTATAGCCTAGCTGCCGTCTGTGGCGAATATCAGACTTTCGACCTTTGCTACCGTTGCTACAGGTAATAATCAAAAACTATATGCTCTTGAAAAAGCCTATTTTATATGTAATATTAAAACGTAACTTAAAATACAGATCTTTTTTAATTACTATAACACCCCTTAAGCCTAAATCAATTAATTTTATATCTTACCGCCGCTTTAGACCACCCCTAAAAGCATATAATAAACGTATTATTAAACGTACAGCTTTTATTAAACGCGTTAAACGCTTTTATTTACGCGAAAAAAAAAATCGAAATCTTAACTTAGCTATATACGTATTTAATTCCTTTTAACTTTAAGCCTATACGTTCGAAAAGTAACGTATTAGCCTTTTTTAAAGGTTACCGACGGCCTACGTATAAAAAAACCTATAACTTTTTTAAAATCCCTAAAACTACGATTAAAAAATAAAAAATAAAATTAATCTTTCATTTTTAATTAACTTCCGTAATATACGTTACTGCAATATTCTTAATTTAAAAACGAAGTTATTTTTAAAAAAAAAATTAAAATTAAATTATAACGTCGTTTTGTTACAGTTACATAATTCCGTAAACATAAATGCCGTATATAGGAAATAACGTATTTTCGGTTTACCTTTACCTTTTCGAATAAGTAATTCTAAAAGTTCCTTCGGCAGTATTTTATCGTACGAAAACGTATTGTTAAAATAACTATATGCCTTCCGGATAAAACAATTAAAATCGTTAATAATTTCCTGTACTTTATACGACGTATATTACAGTTACGACCGTATCCGAAAAACCTAATTAACAAAATAAAATATATCCTTAACTTTTTTCCCGAATCTAACCCTTGCTTTATATTTAATCGCTTTTTACGTTTCCGAATTTTTAATATAAATAAAATTCCGCTTCCGTTTAAGTATATAAATAATTATATATATAATTTTAAAGTCTTCCGGACCGTTACCGCAAAATCGGATTGTAATAAATAAGATAAAAAGTAAGTTACGTTAATTCTTTTTATATAGGTTAATAGGAAAAGCCGGGAAAGGTTAAAGCCTATAATTATTTTCCGCGGCGCTCCCGAAAACCGTTTCTGAATATTTAACAAGGAAAAAAAAACAATACGTAACCGGCATAAAGGTTTTATTTAACGAAAAAAAATATAATAACGAAAAAATTATAACAGATATCGTAAATAACCTCGGGAAATATACGGATAAGGAAAATATACTGTTAATTATAAACGTAACAGCGTTTTATAAAACCCCGAAAATTATAAAATTTTTCCGCAGTTATAAAATTACTACCGCGCTTATTTTACTTAATTATATAGATTTTTTCCAACCCTTAAATACAGCTATTAATAACCCTTTTAAGAATAACTCGCTAAATTTGCGGGTAAGTATATCGCGAAAAAGGAAAACGAGCACTTTCAGTAATACAGGACTCCCATAATGTGGACTGTTTCGGACCGCTGTATCATAACTACCCATATCGTTCAATAAGCTTAAAAACGTTTTTTAAAACGGAAATACTTAATATAAAAGGTATTCCGCAATTGTAAAATCAATATTTGCCCTAACGGCAATAAAGATAACCTTATCGATATTAAGGATATAGCAAAAATCGACTTTACAAAATGAAAAACGGCAGAAAATAACATCCCGGAAGATTATGAAATTATTTCCGAAACCCTTAATATACATTACCGTTTCTATTACGCAGCCGAAAATTATTTCCGATAACGCGTTAACTGGAAACAATTTACAGTTCCCAAATTAATGGAAGCATATAAAGCTAATAGCTTAAAGGCAGCTAAGAAAAAGGATAACTTAGTTAAGGCCCTTAAAACGTAGGAAAAGAGTATTATTCAGGAAGAATTAGTTGCAATTATATAGACAGCTGCTTTAATACCATGATTAGTACGTTAATTAGTACACCTTGCAAAGCAACAGGAAAAGCGATAGGAAAAGCGACAGAAAAAGCGACAGGAAGCTTCAAGGGACCCTGGGTGCTATTAGGTGGCAAAGAATCCACACACAATTTGTATGGGTAGGGTTGGAAATAACATGTTGCCACCCTTGGCGCCAAGCCGTTAGCTTTCAGCGAATTTCGAGGGTTAATACGGTAAACTGCAGGCTCGGTACCTACTGTAAGCTCTAGAAGTCATTGTCGATCGGGTCGAGTCCGGTTAGCGCTGGCCCAAGCTCCGATTTAGTGTTTGGCGGGCTGCTGTCAATCGCCCTGGGGGGAATGCTGAAATAAATTGATCTTATCTCTCTCAATGACGACTTCTGTGCTTTCCACAAAAAGAGCAGCACTCCATCGGAATTTCCAAATTCATCGCGATGCCTCCAGAACCCCCCGTAGATGAAGACTACGCGTCCGATGAAGACTCGGACTTCGCGCCCGACGCTGGTCCCGCGGCAGGCGCCTCGGACGCCTCCGAATCTGAAGACGAGAGCGACCAACCGGGCGTGGCGAGAAAGCGTAACAAGCGCCCGGCCAACGATGATGCCGCCGACGACGGATTCGAAAACTCGGGCGACGAGGCTATCATACAGAAAGGGAGGAAGCGCCAAAAGAAAGCGCGGAGGAAAGATGGCGCCGTGGAAGACGATGAGGAGGCCGGAGAAGGCGGGCTCATCAAGACGCGCAGCATGCGCGCGACGGAAAAGGCGGAGCGAAAGTCGCATGCGGTCGCCGGCCCCGTGACGATCGATGTCGATGATCTTTGGGCGAAGATGACCGCGGGCCCCATTTTACCTTCGAAGGCGGCAGACCCGGAGCGCGAGAACGAGAGCCAACAGCCCCCTGGAGAAGGTAGCGCGCAGGAGAAAGGGCGCGGTGCAGAAGAAGGCGAGGGCAGGAAGGAGGAGACGGGCGAAGCCGAGCCCCCGGCCATGATCAAGATCAAGCGAACCTACAACTTTGCCGGCAAGGTGCACACGGAAGAGAAGTTAGTACCCCGAGAGTCCGCCGAAGCAAAGCTATACCTCGCATCGCTGGACCCGAACTCAGCAGAGGCTGCTGCGGCAGCGGCGGCCGCCGACTCGGAGGACGCCCAGCCCAAGAGAAAACCCCGAAAAGCCTTCCGCTCCAGGTTCGAGCCCGCCGTGGAGGGCCTGCCCCAACGCTCCGACCTGAATCTGGGTATGGCGATGAGGTTACAGCTGCGCGAGCAGGCCAAGGAGGCGAAGGCCAAGAAGCTGAACGTCGTAGAGAAGAGCCGCATGGACTGGGCCGGGTTCGTCGACAAGGAGGGCATCAAGGACGAGCTCGAGCTGGCTGGCAAGTCCAAGGAGTCGTATGCGCACAGACAAGATTTCTTGGCTCGTGTGGAAGCCAACAGGGTGGAAGAGGCAAGGAGAGCTAGAATCTCCGGGCGGACTTGAGAACCAGGTAGTACCGGTAAAGCTCCAGCGGTTTGGAGTCAAGTTCCGGCGCCGGTAGTCTACGAGTCGGTACCCAGCCTTCGAGCACGAATGAACTACGCGGTATCTCTGCCCCGAGATACGAGAGCGGGAGGGGCATCTATCGGATTCAGCCTGGCGTGGGAGACTTTTACCTCACGTTTGTGTGTAGCTTCGGGAAACCATCCCGCTGCCGACGATGTCGACGATAGAGAGGCCAGCATCCGTGCTAGACGTATGGGACACCCGATCTCTCGAATAAGCATTCGCCATTTCTTCGTCTGATGGAGGCATGCAGTCTTGGGCACGAAACACCACTAGACGCCTTTCGCCTGTTATTCGGGCATCTATGGTCACGGAGGGCAGGAAGGGCATGCCGGGACGACTGACTCGATGACTCGGGTTGTAGCGTCCATAACCTCCAATTTCGGGCCTCCTATCCACAAGCGAGGAATCGTATAGGAGGAAGCTGGGGGACTATCGCCGTAGTCTACTTTCTCTGCAGACACTCCCCAGCGGTACAAGCCTTGGCTAAACGTCCCTATCATATAGCAGGGTGTGTGGTAAAGGGAAATGGCCGGTAATGAGCTTCGTAAGTGAATCAACCTGCAAAGCGACAGCGCCTTGTACTTACGCCCACATAGCGTCAAGCATAATAGAATTATATAGATTGCTCGTTGAGCGCCCCGGTTTATTAATATATTTAAGCCCTAGGTCCGAGAACTTATCATTACCCATATGTTAGCTATCTTCGATTCGTTTCGGTCTTGTTCCAAAGCTTATTATCCTTAAATACAAGTTACTAACCCTTTCACAAAACACCAGTAATTTTCACAGCTCCTCGAATTACCACTAGAGCTGCGATTCGAGGTTTGGGGTGCTACAGTCCGGCCGCCAGATGATTCCGGTGTCCACACTCTTTCAGCACATAGGAGACATTGGAGGAAAAACTGGGAAGGTCCGTGAAGAAGCCGCCATGGGATATAGACGGCCACATGGAGCCCAAAACCGCGGCACAACCTTCAGGCGCAAACTGCTCAAATCCCAACAGAGTCGCTTGGCTGATAGTGATCCACCGACATGCTTGACCGACGGCAGCCCCTAGACGGACTATAAAGAATCGAGACGTGTTATCCAGCGTTGGCTACGAAGATATGGTAGACGGGATTCTTTGAGGTCAACAGTCTTTTAAGGGTTCTGCGGACAACCTACAGACTACAAACTTTTAGAATCCCAGCACCAGACTGGGGTAATAATATAACGCATATGCCACAACCACGCGACGGATAGCAATAAATGCAGCAGCTCCCTAAAATCTCGGTGTATTCCAGATTAGACCGGATCGGGCCCGATGATTCTCTTGGTTTCTTCTACAATAAAATAAAACAGGAATATGGATGATACTAAAACATACGACATGGTTACCGCGTTACGCAAAATAAATATAATATAGCCAATGACATAGCCCTTGGGGGAAAAGGGAGAAGATGGAACGCTCTCGCTCGAAACGAGAAACGACTGCCGAGATGGCCCCCCCAGTTCTGCCCCCACACAAGCTACTTAGCTCCAGGTCCTGGTCCCTGACGAAAGTTGCCCCTCCTCCCTTTTCAGAATGTAGCTGTCAACGGCTGTCAAACAAGGAAGGACTTTTCAACTCCAAGCTTGATTTCGAACCCCTACGAAACGCACACGCGGGTCCCCGATACTCCTATTCATCAATCTAAAGCAAGCGCAAATCCGTTTGCCCTCCATCGTTCCTCACGCAGAGCAGGAACCGAACACTACACCAGCGGCCAGGGCCACCCCACCGACCGACGCCAACGAAACGGAATAGCGGCGACAAATAATGGCATCGACGTCGCAGGCGCACGACGACAACAGGAGCATGGCGCCGCCGCCATCATCAGCAGCGGCGGCGGCGGCGGCGGCGGCGGCCGGCGACGCGTACCCGACGGCGGCGGACCTCGCGCGGGCGACGGCGACGCACCGGCAGGGCGCGTTCGTCATCGCGAGCCGCAAGCTGCCCATCTCGCGGGCGGGGCCCATAGCGCGGCTCGAGGCCTCGCTCGGGATCCCGGTGCCGGAGATGATCTTCGGCGACAACGCGGTGCGCGTGACGCACGAGCCGACGGGCTGGGCCGTCGAGTTCAACGCGCGCGACGCGCTCGACGCCGTCGACAAGACGGGCGCCAACATGCTGCAGGTGGCGCACGCGCGGTCGTGGACGGCGAGCCGCGAGGGCGGCGAGGCCGTCGGCGCCGCCGGCGGCCGGTTCGAGGTCGTGAGGCCCTTCGACTGGAGCTACAGCACCGCGTACCGGGGCACCGTGGTCGGCGGCGCCGGGGAGGGGGAGGGGGACGGGAGGGGGTTCGCGTACACGGAGGGGGCGACGAGGCCGATCCCGCTCGACCTCCTGCGGCGCCGCGACCCCATCCTGTTCTTCGACGAGGTCGTCCTGTACGAGAGCGAGCTCGACGACAACGGCGTCAGCGCGCTGAGCGTCAAGGTGCGCGTGCACGAGCGCCGCATGCTGCTGCTCGCCCGCCTCTTCATGCGCCTCGACGGCGTGCTCGTCCGCGTCCGCGACACCCGCGTCTACGTCGACTTCGCGGCCGAGGAGGTCACGCGCGAGTACACGGCCCGCGAGGGCGGGTTCGAGGACACCAAGAGGGTACGTCTTGTCTGTCTGTCTGTCTGTCCGTGCCCGGAAGTCTCTTCTTTCTGGATATTTTCTGTCTTTTCCTTTCTTTTCTTTTACTGATCGGGCGCTTACCAGGCATTGCTCATGACGGGCTTGAGACCCGACGAGATCACCGTCGCCCTGAGAGATGCGAACAGGCTCTCTGAGTTGTTACCCATAGTGGAGCAGACGCTCGAGAGCGTCTCGTTGAAGTCGTGAGGGGGAACTAGTAACACCTGAGCGGGAGGAACGGGATCCGAAATCGTAGATCCTGATTTTCGTCGAGCATATTCTGGCGCTATGGTGAAGATCTGATCAGCTGTCTCGAGTATGGCGGGAGGCAAGAGAACGGCGTTACCGGTTTACGTAGGGGCTCACTTCTAATAGCTCCTGGGGCGTCTTGGCAGTATGCAGGATTAGGAAAGAATACGATAGACGAGCTGGAGGTAACTCATGATGACTTTAATGGCGAACTAGCATTGCCTGCGTCAGGCAAGGAGCTATGCATGTGTCTCCTAAAACAGTACGCGTCCCGGTCGCCCACCCCTTCTCTCGCAATAACCACTAGATAGACCTTTATAGAATACATCGATTAAAATATTGTC